>OZ010715.1:27069829-27081620 GCA_963932345.1 Ophion ventricosus | reverse complement strand
CAGCGTTTCAAAATAGAGGTAAAAAAGAGGAAATTCGATACATTCTTCAGCACCACTACGACCAAGGTGAAAAGGCGGAGCAGGCGGCCAAAAAAATTTGTGCTGTTTATGGACCCAATACAGTATCAAATGCAACAGCAAAAGCGGTGGTTTCAACAATTCCGTTCTAGTAATATGGACGTCGAAGATGAGACACGCTTTGGTAGGCCAATCGTCGAAAATGTCGATAAAATCATGGAAATCGTCGAATCGGACTGGCATGTGAGCACTTATTCCATTGCCCAGGAACTGAAGATTAGCCAGAAAACCGTTTGGAACCATTTGCATAAGGCTGGTCTCAAGAAGAAGCTCGATGTATGCCACACGAACTGACGCAAAAGAACCTTTTGGACTGAATTAATGCCTGCGATTCTTTGCTGAAACGTAACGAAATCGACCCGTTTTTGAAGCGGATGGTGACTGGCGATGAAAAATACGAGAACAACAGTCGGAAAAGATCGTGGTCCAATCGTGGTAAGCCGGCCCAAACGATCGCCAAGCCCGGATTAACCGCCAAGAAGGTTTTGCTGTGTGTTTGTTGGGATCGGAAGAGAATCATCCACTATGAGCTGCTCCCATCGGGCCAAGCACTCAATTCGGACCTCTACTATCAAAACTGACCAGATTGAAGCAGGCGATCGACCAGAAGCGGCCAGAATTGGTCAATAGGAAGGGTGTTGTGTCCCATCAAGACAACGCCAGGCCGCATACATCTTTAACGACGCGCCAAAAGCTCCGAGAGCTTGGATGTAAGGTTCTATTGCACTCGCCGTATAGTCCAGACCTGCCACCAAGAGATTATCACCTTTTCAAGCATTTGCAAAATTTTTTTGATTGTACAAAACTGGCCTCAAGAGAGGCTTGTGAAAATGAGCTGGTCAAGTTTTTTTTACCAATAGGGACGAGGACTTCTTCAATCGCGGAATTATGACATTGCCTTCAAAATGAACAAAAGTTATCGAACAAAACGGCGCATATGTGATCTTAATCGGATAATCCTAACTATGTTAATTTCATCGTCGAAATAAAGCGAAAAAACGCTCAGAACTTTTTAGCTCATCTAATATATTTACGCCAAAAATTGATCGACGGGTTGATTCTCTACCCCGGGTGACCACGAAGGGTTAATAAAACGTATTATTTATTTGAAAAGTACGAATATCATTATTTTAATATAAGGCATAAACATGGAGGTTATGTGTGGAACACAATATCCGATAAATAGCCGCCTCGTACCTGTTTGCAAACGTTCGCTCTTTTGACGAAATTTGCAATAACATTTTGATATAATTGCGGAGTAATTTAAATAATGGTGCGTCCAATTGCTTTCTTGAGTTCCGGAATGGTCTATCGATCATTGGCATACACTTTTCCTTTCAGAAAACCCCAAAGAAAGAAGTCCAATGGCGTCAAATCGCACGATCTTGGTGGCCAATTCACATCGCCACGGCGCGAGATAACACAACCACGAAACTTTGTCTGCAATGACTGCATTGTTTTACATAGCATTTTTACAATTTCTATGCGTTGCTCGATCGTCCAATTCTTCATGACTAAATCTTAATACTTCCTCAGGCCAGTTGTCAAAGATTAGTACTCTATGTTCGCCACAAAAAAAAATGGCGCGCAATTTAAAATATCAGTTCATTCGGAGACACCCTTTACACGCTTTGACGGATCTGTATAAACTTTAGAGTCCAAAAGACAGGTCGATTTTCGAAGTTTTTTTCTGAGGAGAGTATTGGGATGATGGGGTCGGGATTTTACACACAATTCATACATAGTCTTGTCAAGTCTGAGTTTTTTTTTTAATGAAAAATATTGATGAACAATAAAGTTATTATTGTTTGAATAAAGTGCCAATGTTGCTGCGCGATCAAACGGCGCAAGTTTTTCTGACAACCAGGCTGTTCTGAAATTCAAAAATAGATAAATCTACTGTTAGTATAATAATTAAAGTTTCTTATGACCGCATACTTTTTTTGAAATTTTGAAAATTACGAAAATGGGATGCTGCAGCAAAGAAAGTTCGATTTTCGACCATAAAATCACTTTAATCGTTTGTTATTCACAAATGGATAGACTTATCAAAAAATCATTCGGTCATGCAACAGAAAATGTTATAAAGCGTGCTCCATCCGAATTTGAAGTGAATCGGACGAATAGATTCTGAGATACGATTCGTTTCGTTTCAAATTCCAAAACGATGCAAAAACTTCACCAACGCCGAACTCGGTCCATTTTTGGAATTTTTATAAAATCTTTGTTGCAAAATAAAGTCAAGACCCTAGGCTATGAAACAATGCAATAAAAAAAATCGTATTTTCGATATTTCAAGCTTAAGCAGGACCTCTTTATTGTCCAGACATGATGATTCAACGACAATTGCACGATCGTTTCAGGCAGACCTACTTTTGTGCGAGTACATTAACATCGTATAAACATATTAGAGAATCCATGCGTAAAACAAGATTATAATAAACTGGTTTCAGCGACTTCGAAGAAAGAATGCCTCGTAAACTATGTGTACCAGTAGGGCTGTACCGTAATCGCACCGGTACAATTTAAGAATAATTGTATTATTATTTTAAGCAGACTTAATTTCATTCCGGGCTCGCGATCTTTGTGCCGGATTCAACGAGCGGCCTATAACATTGCGTACGTGACAATTCCGCACGATCGCGAGTACTCCGTTAAATATTTTATTTTCTTACGAGTGTAATTTAGTGTAAGCCTGATACCATTAAGAAACAATATTCTTTAATCGGATCTTTGTGAATGTTTTTTTTTTTTAATGTGCGCTAACCGCAAGCTTGTCAAAATTTGGTTCGTTTTGAGTTCGTGTTATACAGGGTGTCGCAAAATTCACGCAAGAAGTAATTTTGCTAGAAAACACAGGTTTTTAATTGAAAATTATAAATTTTTTATTTGATTCATAAAGTATACAATTATAGGGTTATGTATGGAATAGCATATCAGGCAAATGGCCTGCATTTGTTTTTCAGCGATCACTCGTGGATTTTCTGAACCCCAAATGCGGCAATTTTGTTGATTAACGAAGTCATCAAGATGAAAATGAGCCTCATCGCTGAAGATGATTTTGTTCGAAAAATCAGCATCCACTTGCTCTTGTTCCATAATCCATTCAACGAACTCTCTTCGCTGTGCGTGGTCAGTAGGCTTCAGTTCTTGAGACAATTGAACTTTGTAAGCATGAACATGCAAATGTTTCGTGAAAATACGCTGTAGAGAGCTTCTCGAAATGTCCAATTCTTCATCACGGTGCCGAATTGATGTTCCTGGACTCTCAGCAACACTATCACGAACTGCTTCGATGTTTTGTGTTGAACGACTTGTTGAAGAGCGGCCAGAGTGTCTAAGATCACTAATTGATCCAGTCTCCCTGAATTTTTAAATTAATCTCTTCACAGTTGATGAAGTTAAATCACTATTCCGACCATATTTTGTACGAAAATTGCCAACTGTAGCTGCCAATTCTTCATTATTTTTTAAATATTGCTCAACAATGAAAACGCGTTGTTCTTTCGTGTAGGGCTCCATTTTTAATAACCCTCAACTGTCAGCTCTTACGCTGTCGTTTTTATTTTTTCATTGGCAACACTTTACCGCACAAATGGCGCGAAATTCAAATCTTGCGTGAATTTTGGGACACCCTTTACACAAAAAAAAAAAAAAAATACAGCTAACACTATTTTTGTTCTCGTTTGCAATGAAGGTTGTTGCGAGTAAGAACAAAGGTCCTTAGGGGCTACGTTTCAGACAAGTCTACCCCACTTGACGTCAGATCGGACTAGGTCCAAAGACACCCAATGGCTAGTCGGTTATCGATGTTTTTCTTGATTGGGTCGGGGATGGAGGAGGTGGCGGAGGGAATCCCGCTACGCAGATCCACTTTGCTACCGATTCTAAAATTACAGTACGCGCGGTCTCTTCTCCCCGGTCTGGAAAGAGCCAACGTGTCACGGCGCAGTTTGCGCGTTCGTGTTTCGTCTCATTCCGTTGCAATGATCGAGTCTCTCTCTCTCTCTCTCTCTCTCTCTCTCTCTCTCTCTCCACCCTCGACTTCTCCTCGAGCGAGTTTTCGCTCGACTCGGGTCTGCGACAGCTGCAGTTCACTCGCAACTTGTGTCCCGGCGATGAGATGTAGACTGTCGTGGCAGACGCGGTTTATACTTGGCACGCGTCATTCGGGCTCGGATCAAAGAGTAAGAGTGGCGAAAATCTTGCAGTTTCGAGCGCCGGATTATCCGGGCCGAGCCAGTTTCGGAAACTGCAGCTACTTTTTTGGGGGACACTTTTTTTTTTAGGATTTCACGGTAGGTGCGGTAGACCTGAGGAGAGAGACGACAGAGGGCAAAGAAGAAGAAGAAGAGGATGAAAGAGTAGTGCGGCGAAGGAAAAGCGGAAGAAATGAGGAGGACGTAGGAGGAAGAAGAGGAAGGAAAAGTGAAAAAAAGTTGAACAAGAAGCGGCGAAGGAAAAAAAAAACAAGAGGAAGAAGACATGCATACATTATGGCCTAGGAATTTTTACGCAAATTCACATAACATAGAACCAACTGCAAGTCTTTCTGCTAGGAAGAAGAAGAGGCTGAAACGGGAGTGGAGCAAAGGAAAAATGGAAGAAAAGAGAAAAAAAGACGAAGTGGAAGAAGGGGAGGAGAAAAAAGTGAAATAAATGGAAGAAGTGCGGAGAAGGGAAAAAAAAACAGGAAGAAGATAGACACATTCATTATAGAATAGTAACTTTGCCGGGAATTCACATGACATATAACCCGCTGCAGCTCTCTATCTCTACTGGGAAGAAGAGGAGGATATAGAAGTGAAGCGCAGGAAAAAGGAAGAAAAGGAGACAGCAGACGAAGTAGTCTGCGAGGAGGAGGAAGAAGAGGCAGAAAAAGTGAAAGAAATGGAAGAAGAAGCGGAAAAGGAAAAAAAGAAAAGAGAGAAGATAGAGAGATACATCAACATCAAGAGTCCAGTAACATTGCCGCAAATTCACATTACATATAAACAACTGCAAGTCTCTCTTTTAGGAAGAAGCGGACGAAATGGAAGTGGAGCGATGGAAAGAAAGGTCTACGAGGAGAAAGAGGAGGAAGTAGAGGCAGCAATAGTGTAATACAGTCAGGCCTCGATATTCTATCACTTGGAGGGATCAATGGTAAAAGATCGAGTTCGAACCGAGAGGTGTGGCTTGAGCGTTGTTGAGGGGTAGCAAACAGTGGGAGCATGCGCATTCTGAAGACTATGAGCAATTTGATCAACAGGACATCGAGTAACCTAAAAGTATGAGCTGCCCTAGTTACATGAAAATCTTTGGCTAGTGCAGTAACTTTTCTACCATCGTTGATATTTTTTTTAAGCTATCCAACGTTTCTTTTTTTCTACCCGTGCAGAAATATTGTCATGGATACAGTCCGATTCGGACTAGGATCCTGGTTTCTCAATCTGGATCCAGTCGGATATCGGATCGGATCCGGGAATGAAATGTAACCGCTCACAATTCGGATTCCAGCCAGGATTCTTATTCAGAACTATTAAGGGATAACACCACTCTAGCGTTAGAAAATAAGGCCTAACTTTGACAATTTATTTTGGGAGTATGAAAAAAGGAATAGGATTTCTTTTGAGAGGGTTTATACAACACATATTAAAGTATTAAAAAAAAAATTTATTATAATTTTCATACAAAATGACGGCGACAGAGCCCATCTTGAAAAACGTGTTTTTTTTTTACAAATAGCTTCACGGGAGGACGGTTTTCTCGTAAAGTATAAGACCTGGAACAAAAACCAAAAAAAATTATAATCTATATATTATTAGCTATGGGACTACGTAGGGATTTTTTTAAATCAAATTTTGAAAAAATAGCGCACTTTGGAAGAAATAAATCGATTTTTTGCCCAAAAAATAAGCAGTAAATTGTTTATAAAAAAAAGTTCACATTTAATCAAAAAACGGCTACATAGTCCCATAGAGAATGTAATTGTGAAGCTACTATCAAAATTTCAAATCGATCCATGCAAAGGTGTTCGAGTAATCCGTCCGCCTAGTTTGAACAAAGTGGTTTCGAGAAAAACTCGTTTAAAGTTGTTCGAGCACTCAGCGCGCGCTCCGAGGCGCTGCGGCAAAATCGATAATTGAACCTTTTGAAAAAAAAAATTCGCTACAGGAATTGCATATTGTTTTTAAGACCCCAAAGTATTTTTGAAGCCAAAAAAAAAAACGATTTTTCCGAAATCCTAGAGTGGTGTTATCCCTTAAGCACTCTAGTCAGAATCCAAATAGAAACTTTGCATAGGATTCAGGCTAGAATCCCGAACTTCTAGAACAAGATCTAGTTCGATATCGACTCGAATCCCAGCGATTAATGTAAAAATCACCAGGAGATACCGATCCCTATCAGCTGAAGACGGTGAACGTTTTCTGAAATCATTTATTCAAGGATCTGAAAAAGATTAGGTCAAAATTGATGCTACAATATAACTGTCAAAACTTATAAATTTTAATAACAGAATTTCGAACAAAATTCTTTACATTGAATAAAATTTTTCGAAAAAAACAATATATAGACCTTGAAAGACTTATATTTTCTGGAGAAAAGTGATATAGGTTATTTATTCTAATTATATTTATCATCATTCGAACTAAGAAAATATGTATTTAAGAAATATGTATTGTCTAAGAAAAATGTATTTAATACGTATTTCAAATTCTTGCCGATTCCGATGAGGATAACCCTTCTAGGGAATCCGTATGAAATCCCGATCGGGATCCGATCGGAATTTAGGTATCCCTAAGAAATTTCTGCACGGATTGCAAAATTTCACGCATATAGATTGAAAACTGTATGAACTGTGGGACTGTGACAGATGGACAGACACGAGTCGAAGTTACGAGAATTTCTTGTTCGACGGAATCCTAAATACGCCCTCTTACGAGAAAAAAAGAAGCCTAAGTCAAAGAAGACGAGGCGACGGAGGAAGAAGTTGAAAGGAGGAAGAACACTCTATCCGTGCGCCATTGCGGAGCATCAAGGAGCACCTGCACCATCATCGCACCGGCTCTATCGGAGAGCGGCTTTGCGAGCGCAAACGAGCGCGCATGCGATACAAGAGGATCGTCCCGGAGTGAGTGTCATTGCCCCGCGATGATCATCTTCACGCTGCGCCGCTCTCTCTTCTCTCTCTCTCTCTCTCTCTCTCTCTCTCTCTCTCGGACGTTACAGGAATAGCGACAACATCGACGAAGACGAGTCTCGCCTCGTAATCTCTTTGCTCGCTCAGCCACCACGACAACTGCCACACGAGTCGACAAGGTTTCTCCATCATCCACTGCTTCCTCCCTCTTCCCTCCTCCGCCATTATCGTACGTGTACTTTGGTCCCACGATCTCGTGTGTGTAGAATTCAAGACGTTTCGAGCTTCAGGCGAAAAAAAGAAGAAAAAAAAGAAACGCTTTTGACCCTAGGTGACTTCGTCAAATGACATGCCTGACGGAATTGACGGGTCGCGCCGTTGTTCCGTAGACGAGCTGTACCAACCGACCTAACCTATATGCCGGGTACGACGGGTACCGGCAAATGGCTCCGGGGGCCAGAAGGAACAACAGAACACGGGGAGAGCGCACAGGAAATACTACGAGGACGAACCGGACTCGTGGCCAGTCTTGAGGCAGAGAGAGAGAGAGAGAGAGAGAGAGAGAGGAGTATGCGAAGGGAGAGCGGAGAGAAGCGTGCCACTGTGTCAGTAACAGTACTTGCCGTAAAAGAGCACCGGGCCTGGGCCGAGGCCGTGCCAGTGAACGAGCGAGGTTGGGACCTTCAACCTTACCAGCCTCCTCTTCCACACTATACACTGTGTACGTGTGCCTTTTCTGTCAGTGTGATAGTCAACTTACTTGAAGGTGGATGAGAAACAGCACTACCGATATGGAGATCCAGAGAGAGAGAGAGAGAGAAAGAGAGAGAGAGAGAGAGAGAGAGAGAGAGGCTGGAGGATGATGATGCTGTTGCTGATGATGATGATGTTGATGCAATTGATTTTATGATAGATGTTCCATGTATAGACAGAGGCTTTACAAATGAATCACGAAGTTCATTTTTCAATTAGTGAATAAAACAAGGAAAATAAAAAATGTTATTTCAATTATGATCGCTACACTGAGAGAAATGGTATATTCAACTATATTTTAACTATATAAAGGGTGTCTCAAAATGACGTGACATTTTCAATTGCGCGCCGTTTCTTTTTGTGGCGAACATAGAGTACTAATCTTTGACAACTGGCATCAGGAAGTATTGAGGTTTAGTCATGGAGTCATTGCACGATCGAGCAACGCATAGAAATTGTGAAAATTCACTGCGAAACAATGCAGTTATTGCAGACGAAGTTTCATGGTTATCTCGCGCCGCGGCGATGTGAATTGGCCACCAAGATCGTGCAATTTCACGCCATTGGACTTTGTTCTTTGGGATTTTCTGAAAGGAAAAGTGTATGCCAATGATCCACAGATCATTCCGGAGCTCAGGAAGCAATTCGACGTTACCATTAATGAAATTCGTCGGCAATTATGCCAGAATGTTATTGAAAATTTCGTCAAAAGAGTGAACGTTTGCAAGCAGGAACGAGACGGTAATTTATCGGATATTGTGTTCCACACATAACCTCCATATTTCTACCTCATATTAAAATAAAAATATTCTTCCTTTTCCAATAAATAATACGTTTTATTAATAAATAAAAATGTTAGGTCATTTTTGAGATACCCTTTAGCTTAGGGTCTCAACTTTAATTTTCAACTAAGATTTTGTAAAAATATCTAAAATTCACTGAATCCCAATGAATTTTGTGAAGGATCAGTTCGCCGCTACGATTTACCCTTTTTTTTTTTCTTTTGTGTTTTTGCTCGAAACGATGTCTTACGAAACGGTGTAAGTCGTATCGCAATATCCGGCTGTCCGATTCGCTTTAAATTCGGACAGAGGATAGTTTACAACATTTTCTATCGTATGATCGTATGATTTTTCGATATATTTATCCATTTGTCGATGAAAAATACTCACAGTTATTTTCTCTTAGCGAAAATCGAATTTTTTTCTTTGACATCTTGTCATTTTCGTATTTTTCAAAATATCAAGAAAGTGTTCGGTGGTTCGAATCGGATTTCGGACCTCACTAGTTGCCAGAACCACCTATACCGAATGGCAATGCAGCAGTGGCGGCATTTTCTTCGAACAACAATAACGGCATCGTTTATCAATATTTTGCAATTAAAAAAAACTCAAACTTGTCAAGACTATGTATCAATCGTGTGTAAAATCACCACATCGTCATCCCAAAACTCTTATAAGAAAAAAATATAAAATAATAGTCTCTTTTTCGGATCCCAAGCACCCACGCAGACCCTTCAGAAGAAGAAAAAATATAATATACAGTGGGCAAAAAAAGTATTTGTACACGTCGTGTTTTTTTCGAATATTTTACTTTTCTTCGAAAAAAAAAAAAATGTTAAATCATTTTATTCTTTTTTTCGAAGGACAATTTGAAAAATACGAGTTGGGCCAATAATTTTTTTTACCCACTCTAAATCCGAAACGTAGCCAAACAAGCTTTAGAATAAAATGATACACGGAGAGAATTAAATGTTAAAAATGACCGTGCAGTAACGATAACCAGATGACAACCCTGAAACTTCGCTTATTATTACTGAGTAAAACACAGATTCTCACGAAAATAAAATAAAATTTCTTCTTCAGATGGAAAATTTTACCAGATTTTCTAGTAAATTTTGATGTGTAACAAAATACGTAAAACTTAAATTTAAAAAATATATAATATCAGCGAAATTTTACTGTGCATTTTATTATTTTATGCCTTTCAAAAATGTCTATAAAAAAGTATCGTCTTTATAACAGTTATTTTAAGATTTATTATAAAATTTAATGAGTGTTATAGGAAAATGTATTGTGCTCTCGGTAAAAATTATCGTGCGCGCTACCCTTCTTGTATAGTAAAATTTTAGCTACGTATTTGAAATTTTCTGTAACGTGAGTTAAAAAAAAAACTTGTCGCATACGAATTTTTATGCCTTTCTCACTTGTCACCACATTGAAATATATCACGGTAATTTTTACCGTGAAATTAACGACAAAAATTACTTTTTAATTCTCTCCGTGTAGCAGTGCAAAATGACATATTAAAATAATAATTGAAGAAAATAATCGATTCTACATCTGTTGCAATTAGTACAAAACGACACCGTTAACGATTTCTTGATGGCGCCACAGGTCAATTCCCACGAATAATAAAGCATCACAATGCCGGATTATTAATATGGAGTCTCGTAAGATAGGCTATCATGATACAGGATTCCTATAGGCTCCTTAACCGGCTATCTATTTCGAGGTGTGTACTGTTTAACTGTAAATCGCTGGCTGATCGATCGTACCAATTCGTTTTGAAGTTTGAAACGGCCGCCGACCCGATTTACAGTTGACTTTTCGTTCAAGCATACAGGTCGCCGGCAGGACGGTAACGGGGAGAGGGGCGAGGGGGTGAAGGGGCCGATAGGAATCTAACCGCGGTTACGCCTCGTACCGGGCATCGTTAAAGAAAAAAAGATGCCGTCAGCGAGAGGATTCCACCGTGCGATGAGGACGGAAGTGGCCCGTGTGCGCGCGTACAACCAAGAATGTCTTATTACGCAAAGGTCTTCTTTATGCATAATGGATGCGGCAAACGGAGTGCCAGTTAGGTGGCACAACGTGAGCACGCGCAGACCAGACACTAAAAGCGAAGAATGATGTACAAGACCCCGGCGTGTAAGACGACTTGTCTTCTCGTGAGTTCGTATGTGATACGTGATCGTTCCTCTCTCCGGCTCTCTGTCTGTCTCTCTCATTTTTGTTTCTTATACCGGGCTGTGTTTCAACAAGCCTTCGTGTATTATTCTGTATTATTGCTTTCTGCATTGATATTTCCTGTATTCTTGTTTTTTTGTTGTTGGTATTTTCTTCACTGTTGTGTTTTTTTCTTTCTTTCTAGATTTATTCTCTTTAGTTTGATTTTGGAATTTATTCTTTCACTGGGTATCATTGTTATTGTTGTTTTTGTGATTCTGTTTTTGATGTTATTATTGATAACTTTTTATAAATTTACTCAATTAGCATAAATAAATAAATTGTTATGATGCGCAATGTTTTATTATCATTGTTATTATTATTGTTGTTGTTGTGATTGTTGTCGTTAGGATTATTATCAATATTGTTATTATTATTTGAAACTTTTTGTACTTTTATTTAATTGGCATCAATTAATTGGAGTCGAAGCATCATTTATTAGAAGAAATGAAGCTTTTACTTCGTAATAAATAAATAAATATATATATATATATAAAATAAATGTAAATTCAAATATAGAAATAAATAAAAATATAAATAAAGTAAATAAATAAATAAAACAATCGATATAACGATCAATGTCTCTCCCTTGCTTTCTCTCTCTCTCTCTCTCTCTCTCTCTCTCTCTCTCTCTCTCTCGCTCTCCCTCTCGTTTTCTTCCTTTTTCTTTTGAAGCCTACCTAGAAAAAAAAGACAGAGAAAGAGCGAGTGTGTGAGAGAGAGAGAGAGAGAGAGAGTGAAAGAGAAAAAGAGATAAGTATGCTTTAACAGTCGTTCGTGAAACGTTCGACTCTCCTTAAAATCGCTTAACGCGTGTATACTCGAGTTT
>OZ010715.1:27047329-27064829 GCA_963932345.1 Ophion ventricosus | reverse complement strand
CCACGAGTACGAAATTTAATTAGTTCTTTTTTTTTCATTTATAAAAACGGCAGCAATCATAATGGTTACGATAATAATAACAGCACAAATAATAATATAAAAAATAGTACAATAATAAAAAATATAATAGACAAAGGATTTTTGTTTGACAAATCGGTAAACCATTTTGATTCTCATTGTTTTTTCAAACTCTAAAGTAATCGTGAAATGGCCATTTACGTTTATCGTCGATTTCGTTATTCCAATATCTCTCGCTCTTTTTTTCCTTGCGATCTAATGATTGCCGACAATTTTAATCGAAGCACGCACGCACACGTACATACATATAGACGCATGCGCCCGCGCACGTTAATGTTCGGTTGATTATAGCAAAGTGCCAGCCAGACGCGATGCTCTAATGCAGTTCTAACGGCTCTGTCTTATTATTATTATTATATATATATACATATACGAAGCATTCTTCATCAACTGGGCCACTTTTTTTTTTCAACCTCTCAAATTTTTTTCAAAATCTGCCAGTTTGAAATATTAGTCAAAAGGAACGTCTGTGATTTTTTTTAGATTTTTTTAGGCGTCCGTTCAGGATTTTTAATTTTTCATTACGAATACTGTATCCGAAAAAATATTCATCAAACAAAAAAAAAAAACAAGAATAAAAACTTTTTCATTTTTTCCGTTTTATCGAAAAAAATCAAAATCATAATTTTTCTGCATTGAGAACATTGAAATTTGGCAAAAAAAATGAGAATAATATCTTTTTAAACCTAATAACACACTTTCGATTTTGGTACAAATTTTACAGGATGTCTGTCGTTGGGTAAAGAGTCTGCGAAAAAATTTTCAGAATGGTACCTGCAATGGTTAGGATGAAAAAGGATTAGGATGAAAAAAAAATAAAAACCCTGCGAAATCTCATAACCGCATATATGCGGTTATGAGATTTCGCAGGGTTTTTATTTTTTTTCATCCTAACCATTGCAGGTACCATTCTGAATATTTTTTTCGCAGACTCTTTACCCAATGACAGACATCCTGTAAAATTTGTACCGAAATCGAAAGTGTGTTATTAGGTTTAAAAAAATGTTATTCTCATTTTTTTGCCAAATTTCAATGATCTCAATGCAGAAAAATTATGATTTTGATTTTTTTCGATAAAGCGGAAAAAATAAAAAAGTTTTTATTCCTGTTTTTTTTTGTTTGATGAATATTTTTTCGGATACAGTGTTAGTAATGAAAAATTGAAAATCCTGAACGGACGCCTAAAAAAATCCAAAAAAAATCACAGACGTTCCTTTTGACTAATATTTCAAACTGGCAGATTTTGAAAAAAATTGGAGAGGTTGAAAAAAAAAGTGGCCCAGTTGATGAAGAATGCCTCATATATATATACACACACCCACACGCACAGACACGCATGCACATGTGTCATCTACTTAAGTATGCCTAATACGTAACGGAGCAATTTCCGATTGGCCGTATAACCGACCATGTGATTTTCTATATATATATATATATAATTTATGTGTACATGTAAAATCACATAGTTCATTATGCAGCCGATCGGTAATTATAATTACACACACACACACACACACACATACATATAGATTCTTTTTTCAATAAACAACTAGAAAAAAACACTACGGGTCATACTTGATACTTTGCTAGGAAATTTCGCAGGGCCTCGCCCATGGACACGCTCCGATTGTATTCCCACTGTACAAGAGTCTCGCATGCAATTTATCCTTCGACACGATATTACATAGTTTCGCGTTAATTGCGCTAATGCATCTGGCGTAGTTAGCGTTTCGTTATACAGAGACGCGAGAGACTGCGAAGATTCCGGCAGCCTCGACGGATATGCGCTCTTTGCTTCCATGCAGCGTTTTAATCACGCCACAAATACACACGCGCGCATGCGCGCGCGCACACACACACACACACACACACGCACACACACACGTTTATCAAAGAGTTTCGCATTATTTCTAGCACAATTTTTACAGTTATGCTTTTTTATTTTCATACATCGTGCCCCCCTTTTACGATTAGATCCGTTACAATCATCTCACGCACGCTTTTACCGATATTTTTTAGGTTAGGCGCGTGCATGTCCGCTCGTTGCGCACGCGTCGTTAATTTTTTTTTTTTTATTTTTACGTCGGAATCGTACTTGGCGATCTTGAAAATTCTCGGGTTTCAATTTTCGCTAGGGAACGATGATTTTACGGTTTTGCACGGTGTAGGCTATTTTGAATTTTGAAATTTGGGGACTAGAATCGTAATTGGCGAGGCCGGAAAACCCGTTAGTATCGATTTTCAATGGCAAAGGGAGAATTTCTTTTGCTTTTGTGTGTCCACGTGTCGAATTTATCATTTTGAATTATCGAATTTTGTGGACGGAATCTTAATCGGCGATTTGAAAATATGCCCGGTATTGATTTTCACCGAAATCCGAGAGCTTGCCTCGCTTTCCCATACATTTTTGCGATCCGTGAATTCCGCCATTTTTAATTTTCGAATTTTGAGATCGGTATCGAGATCGACGACCGGAAAATATCCCGGATATTGATTTTCAGTGGAATCCGAGAGTCCGCCCTACTTCCGTGTACATCATTTTTATTCGTAAACGTCGCCATTGTGAATTTTCCAAATTTTCCATCGAGTTCGCGAAGCTGTTGTTTACTAGACTGAAAAATACTTGGTCTAAAGAAAAAATGCGTATTCCAAACTCCCGAGGTTAAAAAAAATACAATATCGTTTGTTTTGTATTTTTTTTTTTTTTGTAATCAGCGGATGGCCGATTTACGAGTCCGGAAGTTCAATTGTGCGATGTGTATATTACGTGACGGTGGAACGATTGTCCGCTATGCAGACATTACACTTACCATTTATGCTCCGATGCCCCATGCGCATGGAATAACGCTCGATGTGTTACATGCCCCGTTGTACCTTTAAAGTCATATACGCTCGTGAGCCTATAACCGAGGCCGGAAATTGTTTTGGACCGGACGGAAACCCCGTTAAGCGAAGCGTGCTCGAAGCTTTGCCATATCCGACGAAACGCACACGATCGAGTCGTCATTCTTTGACGTTTCGCTCATCTTATTATGCCCCCGATGCGTAGAAAAAAAGAGCACGGGGCCCAAAAATGGATAGTGTATATATTTTAGTTTTTATTTAGTGTATATAGTGTTTATATTTTATATATTGCATATTTACTAATAAAAAGTGAAAAATTAGATTCTCAACGACTCTGGAGTAGACTCCGTCATATTCACAATGACAGTTTCACTATAAAAACGGACTGAAAAAAAAACGTTGCACCAAAATCTATTGGGATCTTATTTACATAGCCCCGTATTATCTCAGCGGAATTAATATTGGGTGAAGTAAAAAGTTCTGAGCGTTTTCCGCTAGATGTCTTTAATGAGCCATATCTCACGATGTATACATCGCATCGGATCATACTATACGGCGATTTAAAGGTGACATTACGCTTAAAAAAAAGTTCTTTGACAGTTTTGTGTTTGGTGAAGCCAGTTGTGTGTTACAGCGTTCCAAAATGGAGATAAAAAAAGAGAAAATTCGATACAGTCTTCAGTACCACTACGACCAAGGTGAAAAAGCGGAGCAGGCGGCCAAAAAAATTGGTGCTGTTGATGGACCCAATACAGTATCGAATGCAACAGCAAAGCGGTGGTTCCAACGATTCCGTTCTGGTAATATGGACGTCGAAGATGAGGCACCTTTGGTAGGCCAATCGTCGAAAGTGTCGATAAAATCATGGAAATCGTCGAGTCGGAACGGCATGTGAGCATTTGTTCCATTGTCCAGGAACTGAAGATTAACCAGAAAACCGTTTGGAACCATTTGCCTGCGATTCTTTGCTGAAACGTAACGAAAACGACCCATTTTTGAAGCGGATGGTGACTGGCGATGAAAAATGGGTCACATACGAGAACAACAGCCGAGAAAGATCGTGGTCCAATCGCGGTGAACCGGCCCAAACGATCGCCAAGCCCGGATTAACGGCCAAGAAGGTTTTGCTGTGTGTTTGGTGGGATTGAAAGGGAATCATCCACTATGAGCTGCTCCCATCGGGCCAAACACTCAATTCGGACCTCTACTGTCAACAACTGACCAGATTGAATCAGGCGATCGACCAGAAGCGGCCAGAATTGGCTAATAGGACGGGTGTTGTGTTCCATCAAGACAACGCCAGGCCGCATACATCTTTAACGACGCGTCAGAAGCTCCGAGAGCTTGGATGGGAAGTTTTATCGCACCCGCCGCATAGTCCAGACCTGGCACCAAGTGATTATCACCTACAACTGACCAGATTGAAGCAGGCGATGGACCAGAAGCGGCCAGAATTGGCCAATAGGAAGGGTGTTGTGTTCCATCAAGACAACGCCAGGCCGCACACATCTTTAACGACGCGCCAGAAGCTCCGAGACCGTGGATGGGAGGTTCTATTGCACCCGCCGTATAGTCCAGACCTGGCACCAAGCGATTATCACCTTTTCAAACATTTGCAAAATTTTCTTGATGGTACAAAACTGGTCTCAAGAGAGGCTTGTGAAAATGAGCTGGTCAAATTTTTTACCAAAAGGGACGAGGACTTCTTCAATTGCGGAATTATGAAATTGCCTTCAAAATGGACAATAGTTATCGAACAAAGCGGCGCATATTTGATCTAAATCGGATAATCCTAACTATGTTAATTTCATCGTCGAAATAAAGCGAAAAAACGCTCAGAACTTTTTACTTCATCTAATATTATAGGTAAAATGTTGCGTTTTGTGCCGACTCGTCTTCACGACGATTTCCAAGCAGAGTTAGGTTATGCTCGCCAAACAAATCAGTTGTTACGCCCAATGTTGGCAAGCCTTTGTGTGCTATTTCGTTATTATGATAATATTCAACCGGAAGTTGAAAGCGTTTTATAATGTAGTGCTTAAACTACACGGTGAAGTTTGAATTTTCAATTTTTTTACAATGTATATTATGTCTAATTTATCAAACTTCAGTTTTCCAACGACTTTAGTTGGATACGTGAGCAGCAAAACCGTGATCACTTCCGGTCGACCGCGTCTCCATAAGACGACGTGCTTCACTAGCTTAAAGTGCTCGATTTTGCAATTTTATTACGAAAAAACTGAACGGTCAATATAGCTCAAATTTTTCCAAACGATGCATAACGTATTCGTCAATATCATATAAAAATATTATGCCCGAAAGTTGGATTCTTCTTAATGATCGTGTCTCCTTAAGCGCTGACGGAAAGAGCTCGTAGAAATGTTTCTAGATGGCGCTGCCTAGAAGACTACGTAAAAAAAGTTTCTCGATGCTGTTGCTGAGAAGAGTTCGTAAAACCCCTTCAACATGGCCCTTTCGGCAATTGATCGCAAATAAATGTAGATGGTGCTACCAAAAAAAAAAGGTCGCAGGCACTTTTTTTAGATGGCGCTACCGAAGACAGTTGGAGAAAAAACATTCCCAGATCGCGCTGGCGAAAAGAATTTCTGCAAAAGTTTCTAGTTCGCTTTGGCACGAAGTTCGTAAAGAAGTTTCTAGATGTTGGACGCAGCCTTGTCCAGGTACCTCGAGACGATAACAAACGAGCAAGGAGATCGAGACGAAAATTAATAACGAGAATCTTTAGCGCGTGTCCTTCACAAACGAAGCACAACATTGAGTAGCCGAATGAAACGCATAGTGACAACTGATAATTTTTCATCGTCCACTCGTTTATACCCTTTTTTCATCTTTTATTTTTTATATCATCTCTCGGAACGGCGAGGCGCACATGAGGCTCTCGCGACCATTAATAATAATTTACCTCCCACTCGATCATCCCTCGCGCTTTCAACGCCTCGGCTTGCGGCGGCGCGTACGCGAAAGAAAAAAAAAAGCACCGAGAGAGCAAGAGAGAGACCGAGAGAGCAAGAGAGAGAGACCGAGAGAGAGAGAGAGAGAGAGAGAGAGAGAGAGAGAAGAGAGAAGAAAATGGCACCCCACGGCTTAGTTCAGGGACAACCTGGGGTGGGCGAGTCTCTGCGCAGAAATCACAAGTTTCACTCGCGATACAACTCACGGCGTTCACTTTTTCACCGTGAGGGGGTTGACGCGAATTGTGCGATTCAACATGGCGGCAAGGCAAACTACTTCGAATGTCATCGTACGATTCCAGCGAGAAATGGATTTTTTTTTTCATTTTGGCCTCGCTGATTATTAACCCCTAAATGCAGATTGTATGAAAAATGAAACATCGTTTTATTTTAGGTGTAAAACAGAAAATACGTTTGATACGCACAAATTGGCTGCATTTTAATGATCCTTCTCTATCGCTTTACGAAAAAAAAAAAAACAGTCCTGTGATTGGGGCCGCTAATTTTTGGCACCATATGACGTAAACCTAAAAACCGGATGATACTTTTTGAAGAAGTGGAGATTCAATTTTTTTATTGATGCATGTTGCGGAAATATTCAACTAAATTGTTTCAATAGTCATCGTGTCTAATTGCACCTTTCTTTATTTTTAAATTTATTTGATTATTATTGCACATTTTTTAATTTTTCAATTTGTTTTATTATTGCACATTTTTTATTTATTTATTTATTATTGCATTTGTTTGCTTTTACAGGTTTTTAAAAATAGATTGTGACCAATATGCATGCTGTATAAAAAATAATTCAACTACTTTTCAATTAAAAAAAAATGAGGTGGCTCGGTACAAAGTTTTAATCCAATTCGCAATTTAAAAAATGGCTCATGCGATATAAATTAGAGCACAAGAGTGCAAAATCTCACGATCGCAATAAAAAATTTGAACCCGCGATGTATCGACACCAATCACCTCAAATGTTATCCCAAAATTACGTAATTTCAAAATATCGCCTACCAGAGACACTGAGCACAAAAAAAAAAAAAGAAATCACACGATTTCGTGATATGCACATTGTGTCAAAGAGTAAAATGACGCGAAGTCACTGTACTCCCCATCGCGATGTTTACACGATTTCCCCTCGTCATATTCGCAGTGGGTGAACGTACTTTCGAGGTTCTCCAACCTCTTCGTCCTCTCTCGCGTGTACCTAGATATATGTGTAACTCTTCGTTCATTTTTTTTTTATTCCCACGACTCGATGAATCAAGCAGAGCCAGACCAGCGGCAGGATGAGGCAAGAGGATCGTTTTAATACCACCTGCCTATACACACGTTTTACAGCCTCACACACACATCACACATACACACACACACACACACACACACACACACAGACACACACGTGATACACGATGGTTAAACTGACTCGTTCTACCGCCACGTTAATATGGTACACGTAATTTAGCCTCTCTTATATACACACTCAAACTAAGTTATATAGTTGTGTATATATATACAGAGTCGTCCGAAAAGTGACGTCCAATAGGAAAATCTGGAATCCCATCCGAATCACCTCCGTGTATGTTCTACGATCTTTAAATTTCGAGAAGTAAATATTTGACATTTTTTTTTCTCGAGTTTCCCTGTGTCACAAGCTTTTATTTATTTTTCTCTTTTGTGTACGTACTTTTCTCTTAGGATTTTTTAAGCTGGTTGGAGCCATTCAGACTATTACAAGTATTTTTTTTTATCATTTGAACTTTTGTAACGGAAAAATAAAATAAAAAAATTTTGCAAAACTAAAAACGATCGGCACTCTGTATAAATGTGTGTGGGTGTGTGTGCACAGGATTAAATATTTTTCAATGACTCGCCATCGCAAATCTACTGCTTCGCTCGATACGATTTTTTTTCCGTTGTACAAAATGACAAAAAAGAACGATTTGTTTTGTATTTTTATTTATCTCATTCAAGTAAAATGAATGAAGACAGGAAATAAAGCTCTCAAACAATATAAAATAGAAACGAGAAAACACTAAAATTAAAAAAAAAAAAAACAAATACAACAAACGACAAATCAAGATATCGAAGAAATAAATCAAGAAAATAATACAATTAAAAAACAGTCGAGAAATTAAGATGTCGAGGAATAAAAGGGAACAGTCAAAGATTACGACGCGATTTATCTTATGTTTAATTCAGCTGTAGAATTTCTCCAGCGAGTTGGACTACGAATAGGACCCCCCCCCCCCCCCCCCCCCCCCCGGTTCCGCTCACTCTTTCTCACTCTCTCTCTCCCTCTCTCTCTCTCTCTCTCTCTCTCTCTCTCTCTCTCTCTCTCTCTCTCTCTCTCTCTCTTTTTCTGTTTTGCCACGCATACACACGCCCACACACATACACGGGGATTTCATTCTACAAAAAAGATATTCACCTATTAAGGGATCTCGTAACACTCGTTACGCATTATTATACGTGGATGAAAAAAAATAAGAGAAGAGAGGAAGAAAAAAGGAAAAACACATTGCGGCGCTATAAGGCTAGCCCACACACACACACACACACACACACACACACACACACACGCCTAGGCATTGTTACGCGGGCTTGTATCTCGTGTTAAATACCGGCGCAAATACATACGTGCAACGCAATATATATACAGGGTGGCTCGAAAAGTGACTTCCATAAGGAAAATCTAGATGCCTCGTATTAGATAGATAGATTTATTCCTCATGTCTCGTTCTCGCTATGGCATTTTCTTGCTTACATTTCGTATTTGCGACATTTTTTTTTTACATTATACACCTGTGTTACATTTTGCTTAAGAACTATATCGCGTATATAAGGACGAGAGTATTCTCTCGTCCTTAGGCTGCCTACAACTACTAGTTTAGATACGAAATAAACTAATTCCCGTAATTTTCAGCCGGCTACGTCCAGTCTCCTGAATGCGATTGTGTATTCACCCAGCTCTTTGATTATTTTTCTCTTGACTGTTTTTATCCATTAGCCTTTTAGGCTTTCTCTCACCCTTTCCCCCCTCCAGTTGTCAACCCCTTTTAACCACTTATTGCTGATTCTTTCCCTTGCTTCTCCATACTTCCATATATGTACCAGGTTCTCCTCTTCCTTTCCACATACTCTGCAAGTGCAGTTGCTGTAACCTTTCTTCCGTGCCTTACCTACGTTTCCATACCTTAGTCTTGGCCACTCTTCTTTTCGTTCCCCCGTAATGTCTTTGTCCTTCCAGAAAAACCTCCCTCCCCAATTTTTCTTTTATATCCTTACAATATTTGCAGAATGTGGATTTATGTATTCGTCCCCAGTCTCTCTGTATGTTCTCGTTCCTCTTTTTCTCCATCATTTCTTTTAATATGTCTCTAATCGCCCCTTCATTTTCATCATTCCTTATTAGTTTCAGTACTTCTCCCTTCCCCTACTTCCTCCATCGCGATCTTTATTTCAATTCCCCTTTTTGACTCGTTCCCGTTCTTAATATGCCGGAGTTCCTCTTTAGGCAAATTTTTCGCTATCTCTCCTCGTCCATTTTCGCAATTATTGGCAAGTAGTTGCTCGCTCACCTAACTTTCCAGTTCGATGTTTCGCGAGGTCGGCCTGCATTTTCCAGCGGTAATCCGGCGTGTTCCTCGCTAGTCCCATTGAAAATTTTACAAATCTTCCTTACATTTTCTCCACTTTCTCCCTTCTCTTCCATCCCCACACTTCCACTCCATTATAACGCTCCAGCTTTTACCAATGAGTCCATTAGTTGGAGTCTATATTTCAGGCTGTCCACTCTCGCTCTTTTCATCAGGCCCCACACTGCATTCGCTGCCTCCCTTATCTTCGCTGTCACTACTTGTAGATGTCTTCTCATTGAGTTGTTTGCCGAGAACCAGACTCCTAAGTATCTGAATTCCTTCACAACTTCCAGTGTTTCCCTCCTGTACTTCCATTCTTCTCCCTCCTTTGGTCTTCCTCTCCTTTTAAATATAATTATCCTTGTATTTTTAATGGTAACTTCCATCTTCATTTTCGCCGCATATTTTTCTAGACCTTTTAACATTTCCCCGAGTCCTTTTGCTAGATGCCTCGTATTAAGGCGAAGTAGAGGGTGTACCACGTGACATATGAGTGCGAGAGACATACATGCCCTTAATATCTATCCTAATTATCCCCATGATGAAGTTGAAGTTTGAATCGTTGGAATGAAAATGCTTTATTAATTCTTTTTAATTTTTTATTTTCATTATTATGCAAAAGCTTTTATTGCAGATTTGTTGTAGATCGCTAAATAAGAATCCTCAAAAATGTTTGCGTAATTTCCGTAGGTTGAACGTACCAAAGGAATTTGGCGAGATAAAAATAAATAATTTCCGTTGCATTCCAACGATGCAAACTTCAACGTCATACAAAAATGGGCTTGATTCCTTATTTTTATTATTATCGAAAATCATATTTTGTAGACTTGGGTTGTAAATCGTTAAATAAAGAGCATAAAAAAATGATCGCGTTATCTTTCGAAGGAAATTTGGGAACATTGGAAAAAAAAATATTTCGTTGCATTTCAACGATGCAAACTTCAACATCTTGAACAAAGTAGGCTCGAGACGATCAGTCACTAAAGTTCAGATGATAAAAAAAAATACTTGGGTCTTTTAGGATAGTCCAAATGACTCTCGATTACTTCTAAAAACTTCTAAGAGGAAAGTTCATGCACAAAAAGGAAAAAAATAAATAAAAACTTACGCTATAGGAAAAGTCGGAAACAAAATTAGTAATGTTTTTTTTATCAAAAAATAAAAAGAGCCGTAAAACATACATGGGGGTGATTCGGTTAGGTATTGATAGGGATTTATAGGGACAGATTGATCGAAATATCCAGATTTTTCTTTTGGACGTCAGTTTTCGGGCCACCCTGTATAGATATATATACACGCGCGCGCACACACATACTTGGGCGCTTTTGTAACATATCTTTTAGTGAGTGCCTATAAAATAATGATCCATTGGGCATGGTTCGCTCTCTCTCGCTCTCTCTCTCTCTCTCTCTCTCTCTCTCTCTCTCTCTCTCTCTCTCTCTCTCTTGCGGAGCTCACAGCCACCGGGAGCTAATGAACCTTTTTGAAGCGATGAAAGGGCGCGACTGGCACTTACGTCCTTTCTCTTGCTGTCCGCACCGTCGTTGTTGATGATTATGTTGTGTTGTTGTTGTGTTGTGGTTATTGTTGTGCGGTTGGACGTTGGTTGATGGTGTGTAGTCATTCTTTCATTTCATCTCGTTTCAATCGTCTTTCCGTCGTCTTTCACGCTCGTAGGACGAGGATGCGATGACGACGGAGGCACACGTCGTGCGCGGAATGTCGAGGGGCGAGAACGAGTTTACGATAAACACGGGGCAGTAGCTGTACTCGTACGCTGTTTTTTCTCTCGGTTCGTTTTTTTTTTCTTTCTTCACTCGCTTTGTTTTCTCTTGAGCGAGGCAGTGAGAGAGAGAAAGAGAGAGAGAGAGAGAGAGAGAGAGAGAGAGAGAGAGAGAGAGAGAGAGAGAGAGTGAGAGAGAGAGGGAGTGAGAGAGAGAGAGAGGGACGCGGTTGCACGTATAGCAGTAGTCGTGTACGTTTGACACGTGGGACAACGCGTCTCGTTTGTCGTGACATACGCGGTCGGTCCGTCATGTATATGTCTTTGTAAGGTAAACCGACCAGTGAATGGACAAATAATGACACTATAGGATTCAGATAAGACTGTAAAATTGATGTACAGTAGAACCTCGATTATCCGAACTAATTGGGACCGGACATCGTTCGGATAATCAAAAGTTCGAATGATCGAAAATAGATCTCGGATTTCCGGGAAAATAAAGTCATATAATATTAGATGAACTAAAAAGTTCTGAGCGTTTTTTCGCTTTATTTCGACGACGAAATTAACATAGTTAGGATTATCCTATTTAGATCAAATATGCGCCGTTTTGTTCGATAACTTTTGTCCATTTTGAAGGCAATTTCATAATTCCGCGATTGAAGAAGTCCTCGTCCCTATTGGTAAAAAACTTGACCAGCTCATTTTCACAAGCCTCTCTTTAGGCCAGTTTTGTACCATCAAGAAAATTTTGCAAATGCTTGAGAAGGTGATAATCGCTTGGTGCCAGGTCTGGACTATACGGCGGGTGTGATAGAACCTCCCATCCAAGCTCCCGGAGCTTCTGGCGCGTCGTTAAAGATGTGTGCGGCCTGGCGTTGTCTTGATGGAACACAACACCCTTCCTATTGGCCAATTCTGGCCGCTTCTGGTCGATCGCCTGCTTCAATCTGATCAGTTGTTGACACTAGAGGTCCGAATTGAGTGTTTGGCCCGATAGGAGCAGCTCATAGTGGATGATTCCTTTCCAATCCCACCAAACACACAGCAAAACCTTCTTGGCCGTTAATCCGGGCTTGGCGATCGTTCGGGCCGGCTCACCGCGATTGGACCACGATCTTTTTCGGCTGTTGTTCTCGTATGTGACCTATTTTTCATCGCCAGTCACCATCCGCTTAAAAAATGGGTCGATTTCGTTACGTTTCAGCAAAGAATCGCAGGCATCAATTCGGTCCAAAAGTTTCTTTTGCGTCAATTCGTGTGGCACCCATACATCGAGCTTCTTCTTGAGACTAGCCTTATGCAAATGGTTCCAAACGGTTTTCTGGCTAATCTTCACTTCCTGGGCAATGGAATAAGTGCTCATATGCCGGTCCGACTCGACGATTTCCATGATTTTATCGACATTTTCGACGATTGGCCTACCAGAGCGTGCCTCAACTTCGACGTCCATATTACCAGAACGGAATCTTTGGAACCACCGCTTTGCTGTTGCATTCGATACTGTATTGGGTCCATAAACAGCACAAATTTTTTTCGCCGCCTGCTCCGCTTTTTCACTTTGGTCGTAGTGGTACTGAAGAATGTATCGAATTTTCTCTTTTTTTACCTCCATTTTGGAACGCTGTAACACACAACTGGCTTAATCAAAAACAAAACTGCCAAAGATCTTTTTTTGAAGCATAATGTCACCTTTAATGTCGCCTTATCCGAACGTTCGGATAAGGCGCCGAAGCGTTCGGTTAACCGAGAATTCGGATAATCGAGGTTCTACTGTATTATCAAAACAAACTTTTTAATTGCTATAGTTAAGGGGTTACGTGGGTTTCAAAGCCAAAAAAAAGCATATTTTCTCTATTTAAAAAAAATATCATACATACATTTATTCAAAATGTTAAGCACATAAAAGCGCAACATTTAAACAATATTTAAAAAAAATTTCATCCAATAATTTGGAAAATTCAGCCGGTGCGCCCTGGTTTCCAGAGACCCCTCAAAAAAAAGTGTCCTCGTGGTGGTCAGGATAACTCATGATAGATTTATCTGAAATTAAAAAACCAAATTTTTTCTATTAGTAGATAAGTATAGCTCGTGATTGAATGAAGGATTTTTCAAAAAATGGAAATTTGAATGTTTGGCAGAGTTGTATGCAAAATAGTGCAATTTTTGGTACAATTTACACTACGTATAGCCTTGTAAAATTAGTGGTAATCGAAAAAAAAACCTTCGTTCAATCACTAGACTTCTTTCTTTGGGGATCCCGGAGCTCAATGGAGCAATTGGACGCACCATTAATGAAATTAGTCCGCAATTATGCAAAAATATTATTGAACATTTCGTCAAAAGAGTACGAACGTTTGCAAACAGGGACGAGGCGGCCATTTATCCGATATTGTGTTCCACACGTAACCTTGGTCTTTGTACCTTATATTAAAATAAAAATATGGGTACTTTTTAAATAAATAATACGTTTTATTAATAAATTTAAATGTCAGGTCATTTTGAGACACCCGTTAGATGGTATTTATATGATATATATACAGGGTGAGGCACATAAAGTGTTACAGAGCAATAGCACTCAAACTATTGATCATATCCAAGAATGTTTCAGACAAAAGTTTCAGTGTTCGAGAAGGCCGTCATACTGGACCACCCTATTTTTTTTTATCGGTGGAGGCGCTGAAGCTACGTCAAGGTCAACTCCACTATTTTAAATGGAACCATGTATTTTTTTTTCGATGACATTATTCCCGATTTTAAGACGAATTCCGCGACCTACAACACAAGGCCATTCTAGTCACGCAAAGTATGAAAATAGTCGAAAAATCGAAAAATATCGGAACAATCACTAACCTTGGTTTGGGTCTACCTACAGAAGATGCTCGAAGAAAGAATACGCCGAGCATGTACCGAAATTACACCACAAATGTTGGCTTGAAGTTAGACGGTCTTTTCATCAGCGAATTAACAAGTGCTTACAAGTCGAGGGTCATCACTTCGAGCATCTTCTGTAGGTAGACCCAAACCAAGGTTAGTGGATCCTTTGAAAGTGATTATACCGATATTTTTCGATTTTTCGACTATTTTCATACTTTGCGTGAGTAGAATGACCTTGTGTCGTAGGTCGCTGAATTCGTCTTAAAATCGGTAATAATGTCATCGAAAAAAAAAATACATGGTTCCATTTAAAAAAGTGGAGTTGACCTTGACGTAGCTTCAGCGCCTCCACCGATAAAAAAAAATAGGGTGCTCCAGTATGACGGCCTTCTCGAACACTGAAACTTTCGTCTGAAACATTTTTGGATATGATCAATAGTTTGAGTGCTATTGCTCTGTAACACTTTATGCGCCTCACCCTGTATATATGTTTCATTGGGAGAGGTTATTTCAAAGGCGTTAGATCTATATCATGTTTTTTAACAGCACATCCGCCTTTCTGACAACAAGACCCCGATTTCTTTTTTTTTTTTTTTTTCAAACGAATCTTTGATTTCGAGGACACCCGTACACTAGCGTATGCATTTCCAATATTTACTCTGTTCGTACGTCATTCTATTGCCGTACTTGACACTTTCTCGTACAAGATAATATACTTGCGTGGCTTGAATCTCATATCGTTCTTTTTTCGTTCGCAGGCTACGAGGAAGATATCAAAGTGCGGATACTTGTTCGTTGCGCCTGGCTGGGACTTTTCCAATCCTCTCAATCGCACCAAGGTAAGAGCGACGATTATTATTATTGTTATTAGGTTTATTGTCGTACACTTTTTTTTTTTTTACACGAACCTTAATTGTCTCGGCTTGAAGATAAAGATTTTACCGATCGTTATAGGGAGACCGAGAAACGTTTGTGAGAGTGTCAAGTATGCCTTTGTGTGCGTGGGGGGGGGGGGTATTTCTTTCTTTTGTTTTTTCTTTGCTCTCGGTACGTATACACATAGGCGTGGTATTCTCGTGCCGAGAGCGAAGACTCGCAGTGTGTGCGCGATTCGGTTTTGTCACTGATATCTTTCACTTTATATATATATATATATATGTATATCTATAGGCGTCGCGGTAATACTTGTGTGTAGTGCGCACTCCATTGAAAATAGACAACTCCACTCAATTCGTCGTGCACTGACGAATGGAGAGGTACAAAACGAGGTGTCGTACGAATGGAGGAAAAAAAAAAATAACACGAAGAAAAGAAAAATTACGACAAAAGACGAGACAGAACGAAAACGTACGAGAGAGAAAGGGAGAAAAAAAAAGAGAGGACACGTGGATTTCCGCGTGGGAAAGACCGCGTGAGACACTTTTTTGTCTTCCGGTAAAATAAATTTGGATCGTTATACACAAAAGCGGCCACTGCACGCTACATATACGCGAGGCCCCTTGCGGTGAGAATCACATTGTGGATGCCTTTGTGTACTATACTGGACAAAATAAAGTACGCACCTTTTCATTTTTTACGGATGGTATTTCACCTACTTTATTATTTTCGTTGATTTAAAAAAATAAGATTTCATTGGTCCGGACAACGCACTTCCTCAATTTGCCCTGGGAAATTATTACTATTATTATATATGTATATATATATATATACAGTACTGGACAAAAAAAAGTACGCACTAGTCGAAATTTCTTACCGCACTAAAATTCACACAGTGGACTCAAAAATAAAGATAATTGAATTTCCCAAGTGGCGTTTGAAAGAGGACAACTTTACCTTTATTTTGCTTTTTTTTAGAAAATTCTCTACGATTTTTTTTCGCCCAGGTGCGCACTTTTGAACGTGGCCATTTTTCGACTATTTTTGGCCGTCGAAAATTAACTGCAAAGTTTGTGGAAAATTTTTTCCTCAGTTTTTTCCATGGTAAACTTAAAAAGGATATCAAAACCTACATTTTTATTTTTTAGAAAGTCTCGTAGGATTTTTTTTCGCCCCAGTGTTGCATTTTTAGCTAAAAAAGACTTGTTTCAGAAAAAAAGGCGTCATCGAAGAACTATAGCGTTTCAGAGAAAATGTCAAGAGGGTAAAAAGTCAAGAGGGTAAAAAATTTTTTTTTTGCCATTTTTTTACCATTTATGGCTGGAACTTTGATGAGTGGAAAGGCTCCACTTGGGAATTATGGGGCCTAGGACAATATATTGAGAAAGGAAATTTGTTTACATATTCATTTTTAATTAACAATAATTTTTTCTCATTTTTTTCATTTTCATTTTTTTATTTTTATTTTCAAAAATAAAAGAAAATATTTCGAAAAATTGTAGTGAATTAAAAATGTAAACAAATTTCCTTTCTTAATTGCCCTAGACCCCATATTTCCCAAGTGGAGCCTCTCCACCCATCAAAGTTCCAACCAAACATGGTAAAAAAAATGTCCAAGAAAAATTCTGAAAAAAATTTAGCTACTCCAGTGTGAATCCATGCAACTTTTTACCCTCTTGACATTTCCCCTGAAACCCTATAGTTCTTCGATGACGCCTTTTTTTCTAAAACTTGTCTTTTTTAGCTAAAAATACAATGCTAGGGCAAAAAAAATCGTACAAGACTTTCAAAAAATAAAAATGTTGGTTTTGATATTCTTTTTAAGTTTCTCATGGAAAAAACCGAGAAGAAAAATTACCACAAACTTTGCAGTTAATTTTCGACTGCCAAAAAATACCCGAAAATTGGCCACGTTCAAAAATGCGCACCGGGCGAAAAAAAATCGTACAGAATTTTCTAAAGAAGCAAAATAAAAGTAAACTTGTCCTCTTTAAAACGCCACTTGGGAAATTCAATTACCTTTTTTTTTGAATCCGCTATGTAAATTTTAGTGCGGTAAGAAATTTCGACTAGTGGGTATTTTTTTTGTCCAGTACTGTATATATATTTCGCCTACTTTATTGTATTTCATCGAGAATACCGAAATAGCGTACACTTACGAAATCTTCATATTGTCGTAACTTCTTGTTTTTCAAATTAGAACTTTTTTTAAATTCATTCTCTCAGTGGATTCGTCTCTAAGGCCGGCTATTTTTTAGTGACACTAAAACTATGCATTTTTATTCGGAAAATCGAGACTTTCCAATATGTTGTAAACGCATTAACAAAAAAAAAAATTATTTTACTATCAATGTTCCCCTTCGAACCGTGAAACTTTTGTTAGAAACATTTTTTGTATGGCATCATTTGGATTTATTGTAATGTTTTTTTTTTATTACACACATTGTATTTATGAGTGCATATATATATATATATATATATATATATAT
>OZ010715.1:26936364-27047129 GCA_963932345.1 Ophion ventricosus | reverse complement strand
TTTTAGTACAATAATTAAATTTTCGTATGATCGGATACTTGTTTGAAATTTTGAAAATTACGAAAATGACAAGCTGTTGAAAAAATTCGATTTTCGATAAGAAGACAACTTTCATCATTTGTTATCAACAAATGGATAAACATATTAAAAAAATCATCGAGTCATACGATAGAAAATGTTAGAAACTATGCTCCCTCCGAATTTGAGGTAAATCGGACGAAGAGACTTTGCAGATGCGGCTTGGCATCGTTTGGTAATGAGATTGAAGTTTGTACCGTTGGAATGCAATGAAAATTATTCCTTTTTAATTGCGTCAATACATTTTTTTCGTTTTTTTTCACTGTGAAAATCCCTCAACAATTTTTTTAAACGCTTATTTGAAGATCTGTAATCGAAATCCGTGAAAAATTTTTTATATAATAATAACAATGAGGAAGTTAAAATATAAATTGGAATTTTCGGTGCATTCCAACGATGCAAACTTTAACGCCATGTTTCGTAAGACATAGTTTCGAAAAACACAACAAATATGCGACAGAATTGAAATAACACATTTCTTTTTCACTGTGCACATACGCACACACGCATGTACGCAAATGGCTGCAATGGTTTACCTGAGGCAACATTGAAGCAATTTTAAATGCCCCGATTATTTTGCCTTCAATTGCCCTCGATAGCAAAGTATGACCGGCCAGTGACGGCCCATGTGAGGCTTCCAGACCAGGGCCTTAATAAAGTTCGGAAAGATTAAGATGGGTTCGACCAAAACCCGAACTCAATTTACTCACGGATATTTTTTGAAATTTCAAGTTCATGCAGGCCTCTCAATAAAGGAGAGAAGGAGAGAGAGAGAGATAGAGAGAGATTTTGGTGGCTAATAAACCCACACAGGTAGCTCGGTCACTTGTCACTTATCAAAGTTGTCAGTAATTATTAAATTGTCACCTATTAATCTTATTAAAGGTTTTCCACAACCCTGCCAAAAAATTGAAAAGAATTAAAACCGCGTGCGTAAATTTGTCATTGACAGCATGTCAACCCGGGTGAAGCCCTCACCCACACAAACACACATATATATATATTTAATATGTACGTACATTTGTGTTGAAGTGTCCACACGTATATAGGCATACACGCACAGATATAAACGTATGCACATATGGAACACGTGGTTTCGACAGCAGCTGTGAACGGCCGAGCGTGAGCGAAGAATTCTCGACAGTTATCGCGCGGTCTCGCGATATTTACGATCGTTTACCGTACGTCCATCATCCTAAAGCACTGACAGTGGTCACTCGTTCCGGGGCGAGGGAGAAAAAGAGAGGACGAAATCGAGGATAGAGAGCAGCATTGACGTTGCAAAAAATCTTGTAGCACACGCACACACTCATACACACACACACACACACACATATATATATATATATATATATATATATATACAGGGTGGCCCGAAAAGTAATCTCCCAAAAGAAAATCTATATTACTCGTAGCAATACCTATCCAAACCACCCCCATGGATATTCTGCAATCTTCTTTAGTTTTCGAGAAAAAAAAAAGAAATTCTTGAGTTTCCCTGTCCCGTGTAGAAATTCTAGGGATCCAATTGGATTCCTATACTTGTCCCTACTTCTTGATAGGGATCCAATGAATCATCGCATTGGATTTCTATACTAAAACGTCACGCTCTTAATGTGGATTGTAATCGGGATTCTCCATTGGAATCACATGTACGAATCCAATTTCAAACCTAAAGGATTTTCACGTTATCGGACAGAATTCGATACGATTCTTGATAGATCCCATCGCACACTGTACGTCGAATTTTCCGGACAAAATATTGTATATAGATATACGAAACGTGTGGATCTTTAAAAAAAAGGATAAATCGCTTGATAAAGCTGAAACATCGATTTGAATCGCGTATATGAAAATGCACTTTAAGGCCTTAGGCCACTCTAGAGGCCAAAAAAAGGCCATATTTTGTGATTTTTTTTCTCAGCAAAACCATAAAATAAATCGGAATTGCAAAATAGGGGTTTTATTATACATGTAATTGACTATACGAAATTATTTTTTTACAGCGATACATGTCAAAATGGCGACTGTGCAGCATTTTTCCGACGACGCCTTTATTTCTGGAAGGTCAACGGCTGGACCAACAGCTCCTATAATTTTTGAGTTATGATGAGACACTAAAGTTTTTTCGATTTCATATAAGAATAGCTATAGAAGTACGTAGGATTTTTTTGATATATTGTTTTATGTTAAAATGGCGCATTTCTAAAACAAAAAGTATACAATGCCATGAGAAAATCGTCAGAAAATTGTTCATAAAAAAGGAACTATGCAAGATAATAAAAAAAATCCTACGTAGTGCCTCAGAAAATGTAATTTTAAATATAAAGTTAAAATTTTAAGTGAATCGGTTGAAATTTGTTTGGGTTATGGAGTCCGGCTGACTTGAAAAATGTAGTTTTGACATAAACGCGTTTGAAGGCAGTAGAAAGTCACGACATGAATCAAGAGGGGTTGCGCTAGAATTCGAAAATCGAATACTTAGAGACTTTTCACACCCATAATCTTTTGGAATACAATTTTATAGGTAATAAGATACATTTTTAACAAAAAAAAATCGGTTTTTGGAAAATCCTAGAGTGTGGCCTGAGGCCTTAATTATTACCACACACGTAAAATAACGCCGAGTTTTGTCACGTAAATTTTCACATATCTTCGATTCGTACGTGGTAAGAATTCTCAAATGGCGTTTATCGGGGAACAGTGCAGAATCCAATTGGACCTCAATGAGAACTCCGTATGTGCGGCGTTCCTAACAAATCCCTAGAGGGATGCAGCAGTATCTGCGGACTCCCCAACAAATTTCTACACGGAGTAGCATAGGTTTTTATTTATTTTCCCTCTTTTTTGCGTGTACTCTCCTCTTGGAAGTTTTCAAAATCAATTAAGAGTCATTTAGACCAGTCTGTTTTTTGTTATCGTCTGAACTTTAGTGACCAATTCTCTCAAATCTATTTCTTTCAACTTTTGATCAAAATCTAAGGCATTTACGATAGTGTCTAATCGATCATTTATTTATCGCTCAACAATGCACTTGATAACGATAACACAAGTAAAAAAAAATGGCAAGAAAAGTGCATGCACGAAGGAGAAAAATCGTAAAAAGTACATGGGGGTGATTCGGATAGGTATTGATACGTTTATTTTAGGCCGTCATTTTTCGGGGGTCACCCTGTACATCGGTATGTGTATATGTGTGTGTGTGTCTGATGCCTTATTAAATTTGATTTATAAGAAAGAGACGAGAAATTGCTTGTTCATGGCACTCGGACGTGTCAGAAATTCCTAGCAGCAATTCATAATTCACAATATTAGCTACAATATATTCATATTAATTATATTTAAAAAAAAATCGCCACAAGTGAAAATAACGCACGAAAAATCTCTTTTACACGAGTCGCATAAATCGCGGTCGTTGATCCACAGATTTATCTCTTCCCCCTCCCTCTTCTCTCCATTTAATTACGATAAACAGCAATTAGCAATATATACACACACAGCATTTAATTGCAATTAGCGATGATGAGGTTGCATCGTCGCGCAAGTAGGCACCTCATCACCGGTGAAATTAAGGATCTTGCCTACAATTGTAAAACTACGATTCAACGATTTGGCGTCGATAAAAAAGAAAGAAGAAGAAGCGAAAACAGAAAGAAATTGTGAGAAAATAATAATAAATGATAAGCTTGACAGGTGAAGATTAATTGGAGATTAGATGCAACTTGTATTTCGATGCAAGTGCCTTGTCCGCGCGCGCATGTCTACATATGTATATAAATATAAATGTGGTCATAAATTTGTACCAAGTGTGATAGGAACTATTATTGCAATTCCCAAACAGGATAGCGTAAAATATATCGCGATACAGATACATATTAGATACGGGCATTCGATAAATTTCATATATATATATATATATATATATATATATATATATATATATATATATATATATATATATATAAATACATAATATATATAGAGATCTAAAATGGAGAACGTATACAACTCTCGCGTGAAGGACCCAGAGCGAGGATAAATAATACGTTTCGTGGATATTTCCACGATGCACCTGGCGATCTCGTCCAGAGGAAAATTGCTGCCGGAGAAATATATATATTGCTCCCGTGGCAATTTTCTTCTGGACGCAAGCAAGATATATATCCTAATATATATATATATATATATATATATATATGTACACGTGGAAGAAAGATTACGGATCGCGCTTTTGCACGGTCGAAGACAGTGGATCTTGTCGTTGAAGCGTTTGAGTAACGAACGAGAGAGTAGAAAGCGGTTCCTGATTCACTACCAATACGTGTCTACATATATATATATGTATCCCGTATATATGTGTGCATTCATTTATATATAATTTCAAAGAAATCATTTTTATGTCTCGTTGTTTATTCTCATTATTATCGTAGTACAGTGAAACTTCGGTTATACGTTTTCGAAGGGGTACAGCAAGTATGACGTATAAGTGAGAATAACGTAGAAGTGAAATACAGAAGCTCTTTAGCATTTGAAAATGGCGATCGGTGCATAATTCGCGATGTTTTTTAATAGCAGTACCTCTATTATGCTAATATTTGGTTTTCCATTTGAAAGTGTGATTGTTTGTAACGAAGTAATTAGCCAACTCAATCGTTTTTCTATTTCCGTTCAGAATTTTTACTTGATGCCAGTTTGTAACGTTAAAGCTTTGATGTTTTACACTAGAAACTAACAGATAGTTTCGTATAAATATGAGATAGGTTAAGTAAAGGGTGTCTCAATACAGTTAAGTAAAGGGTGCCTCAAAATTAGCTGACATTTTTATTTATTAATAAAACGTATTATTTATTTGAAAAGTACGAATATTTTAATTTTAATATTAGGTACAAACATGGAGGTTATGAATGGAATACACTATCCTATAAATGGCCGCCTCGTCCCTGTTTGCAAACGTTCACTCTTTTGACGAAATTTTCAATAACATTTTGGCATAATTGCGAACTAATTTCATTAATGGTACGTCCAATTGTTTCCTTGAGCTCCGGAATGGTTCTGTGGATCATTAGCATACAGTTTTCCTTCCAGAAAACTCCAAGGAAAGAAGTTCAATGGAGCCAAATCGCAAGATCTTGATGGCCAATTCACATCGCCACGGCGCGAGATAACACGACCATAAAACTTCTTCTGTAATAACTTCATTGTTTCACATTGCATTTTCACAATTTCTATGCGTTGCTCGAACGTGTAATTCTCCATGACTAAGCCTCAATGCTTCCTGATACCAGTTGTCAAAGATTAGTTCTATGTTCGCCACGAAAAAAATGGCGCTTAATTTAAAATATCAAGTCATTTTTAGATACCCTTTACATTTATACATATTACGATCCTAGAATTTTACACTGGAAAAAATTTAAGTACAGGTTGTGAATTTTTTTAAATTCACGCTGGGGAAGAAAATTAACAAAGTATAAGCGCAAAAAACGTATAAGTGAAAACCGTAGAAATTAAACTTTATTACATTCGTTATAGGCGGAATTTACCAGGGCCAGAGAAATATGACGTATAAAGGATAAAAACGTATAAGTGCGAGATGTATAAACGAGGTTTCACTGTATTAAAAATGTTATATATACGGGGTGTCCCAGGACGGAACGTCATCCCCGAAATGGGGGGTTGGGGGTGAAATTCTGAGTCGATTGATATAAGCATGTATGGTTCCCAGATCAACCCTTGAATTATTATTAATTTTTAAAGACGGGCCAATCAGGCGCGCCCGATGAGCGTGCTTACGTCAGTGAGCGATACGCGCGTGTAGTCGTGCCTGGCGGAGCGGTGCTCCTACCGTGCTCCGCCAGGCACCACTACACGCGCGTATCGCTCACCGACGTAAGCACGCTCATCGGGCGCGCCTGATTGGCCCGTCTTTAAAAATTAATAATAATTCAGGGGTTCATCTGGGAACCATACATGCTTATATCAATCGACTCAGAATTTCACCCCCAACCCCCCATTTCAGGGATGACATTCCGTCCTGGGACACCCTGTATATATATTATATATTTATTTATTTACCCGGTGCGTTGGTCTAGTGGTGAGCGTGTTGGCCAGCGGATCGGGAGGTCGCAGGTTCGAATCCCATTCGCGTCACTTTCGTCGTGAAATATTTTTCTTCGATATTTCTCGGCGAAAGACGACTAGTTCCGTGACTGGGAGGCGAACTCGGGACCGGCTGTATCGGTATACGTTTTTCGCAGTTTCCCTATGCCCATGGCAGACATGTCGTGGCGAATACGATACAGAGGGGGAAATCGGCTGCGGCCGCAAGGCTGGGAGGTATGGGGGAATTGTGGAGGGGAGGCAGACGGGGGAATTGTGGAATCGGGGAGATATAGAGGGGTGATGTGGAATGGGTGACAGAATGAAGTTGAGGTGGGTTGGGGCTCGTAAAAAGGGGAAGACCCTGTACGGCTGGAACAAACCAATAAAAAAATATATTTATTATTTCAAAAAAATGTGAACGTAAAACACCTAAATCACGTGTACGAATGCGAAAAAAGACAACCGGTGAATCCATCCACGATTCACGTGCGTAGAACTGTTCCGTTCACGGAGAAAAATGTCACTCGATAATTTTATCACAAGTATATCTAACTCATCGTGTCAGTCTCTCTTTCTCTCTCTCCCTGCATCCCCCTCCGCTCTCTCTCCGACTTTTCGTAAATCTCGGTCGCGGCCGCGAGTCAACGCACGACGACAGCGTGACAACGACGTTGCGCTCAGCGAGAAGGAGACCGCGACGGAAGAGCGGGCGTCCACGTGAGGAGAGAGAGACAGACAGAGAGAGAGAGAGAGAGAGAGAGAGAGAGAGAGAGAGAGAGAAAGAGAGCGACGGGACGGACAGAAGAGAAGAACTGAAGAGAAAAGTTTCGCGAAGCATGGGATCGGGCCAGTCGAGAGGAAAGAGTGTAGGGTTGAGGAGAAGGGCGAGAGAGAACGCTGGGGCGCGCGGCCGCGGAGGGGGGTAATACTGATGCCTCGGGCAATGGTGAAAGTGAATAATTAGAAGGCCGCATTGGTGGTGGGCCGAGGCGGGGACATTGCAGGGCTCTTAGTATTTTAACTCTGTATATATATATATATATATATATATATATATATAAACATATTTATCGTACGCATGTAAAATTCACACGGGGCGTTCAATGCGAAATCAATTATCCTCAACGATTTCGATCGCATTGTCGATTTTTTTTGCCAAACCAAATACTTGAACGATTAATTGAGATTTTTTTTGACATTGAATTCCAAGTGAAATGACCTATGAATTTTCGACTGCCACGACTTGCTAAAAGGTTTCGAATTTTTTATTTATTATTGTTACTATTAATGTTCATTATTGTTATTATTGTTATTCTTATCATTGTATCTTATATCACGTGAATTTAGCCGTGAATTTTCGTTTATCGTGACTTGTCGAAGGGATTTGAATTTCTTATTTATTATTGTTACGATTACTGCTATTGTTCGTATCGTTGTTCTCATTCACCCGTGAATTTTCGAGTGTCGCGACTTTCCAAAGGAATTTGAATTTATTATTTATTATTTTTACTATTACTGTTTATCATTTTTATGACTGTTATTGTTCTCGATATTAAGCTGGCATGTAAGTAATGTGCGAATGCATGGAAAATATATTTTATTTTTATATTGAACAATTACAATCGATTAACAGAAATACAATCGCCATCGTTATGTATTACTGGTCTCCATCGCGTAAGCCCTTTCGCCGTTGAAGCTTCTAGACGATTGTACAAAAATTCTCAAAGTTCCATTCGAATCGCCCATTACTTATGGGCCAATCTAAGATTATTACGTGTCATATACTAATGATTCTTGAAGTTTTTAGCCTCTTACGTTTGAACTTGAACGTTTTTTTCTTCTTCTAATTGTTTCTCCTCTCTCTCTCTCTCTCTTTGCGCATCTTTGTACGCAAGTCTGAGGGTGATTCAGCTATTTCACTATTTCCATCTCCAATATGGAGGATGTCAAAATACTAGCTTGATTCTTCCCACCGGCTTATTGTTACACGAGCACTTGTATTCTCTTGAGCGAGCTCAATTGTAACCGTCAGCTATTCTTCGTTGCATTCCATTTTTATTTTCATTTTCTTTATCACCATTTTTATACCTTATTTTCATTCTTGTATTCCGATTACCATCGACACTTTACTTGTGTTACTCTATTTTTATACTATACCTATATAACTTTACTTTTATATTATACTTAGGTTATCTCATTTTTATTTTTATTATTTCTGTTACTTACTTTTATATTCGTATATAGATTACCATCGACACTTTACTTATGTTACTTCACTTCTGTACTATACCTATATAGCTTCACTTTTACATTATACTTACGTTATCTTATTTTTACTTTTATACTTTATTTCCGTTACTTTTATATTCGTATATTTGATTTTTATATTTATTCATTATTTAATATAATTTAAATTTATGTAAATAAATTATATTTATTTTTACATTTATTTATTTAGTTACATACTTTCATATTCTATTTTTGTTACATATCCTTACTGGTCGGCTTAAGCATTATATTGTCATGCGTTGCGGCGATGTGCGACTCATTGTATTAGCTACTTTCATGTTTTGCCCCATAGCTCGCTAGGGCAATAATAAATTTCACCAAATCTCTCTCTCTCTCTCTCTCTCTCTCTCTCTCTCTCTCTCTCTCTCTCTCTCTCTCTCTCTCTCTCTCCCCCTCCCCCCCCCCCCTCTCCCCTCTCTCCCCCTCTCTCTCCCCCTCTCTCTCTCCCCCTCTCTCTCTCCCCCTCTCTCTCTCCCCCCTCTCTCTCTCCCCCCTCTCTCCCTCCCTCCCTCCCTCCCTCCCTCTCTCTCTCTCTCTCTCGCGTCGTTCTTCGCGCTGTTTTCAAACACATCGTCAACACGCTTCTTCGTCACTTAAATTTTCTCTTCTTTTTTCTTGTACATTTTCAAAAATTTATGAAACTTTGTTTTCAATCGTTACTTTTTGGATTTTTTTTCACCATGGCAAATTTATCGCGCCTCCCTCGCCGTACCAATTTTTCCACTCGAAAGGAGTTGTGTCACAAAAATGTGAAAAACTTTTTTTGTTGTTCATATATTAATGTCGGTACCCCTTTTACCATCTTGAGGAATGAAAAGAACAATGAGCGCGGAGATCGGGAGGTCCTGTACGGGCTCGTGAAATGTCCCGTATACATCGAAGCTGAGGAATTCACTCTGAGGAATGACGAGGAGAGAGTAAGCGCGAGAGAGGGAGGGTGAGAGAGAGAGAGAGAGAGAGAGAGAGAGAGAGAGAGTCAAAGTGAGTGCAGCAAGTGCTGCGACTCTCGCGCGTGATGGCAATTACAATGTCGTATTACCCGACCCGTTAATTGGGTGCACCGAGAGAAACGAGTCGTGACGTTTAGCTCTCTCTCTCTTTCTCTCGTGTGCCCCCCCCCCCGTGCTTCTTTCTTTCTCCTCGTGCAACGCGCATGACTCTGTGTCAGATGTCTCCTCCCTGGAAAAAAAAACGAAAAAAAAAAAACAACAATGCCTTCCTTTCGATGGAATTTTATCGGAGCCCGGATAATGACGAAGCTCTATAATGCTGATAATTATAATGATAATAATAATGTGAATGAGAAATTCATATGGACATAAATGTAATGCAGATGGAGAAAGCGTGGTATAATGATAATTGGTAATTGACTTTCGAAAGGACGAATTATCCTTATACGTGTATATACAGGGTGGCTCATAACTATCAGGGTTTGTTTGGTGAACACATAGAGTGTGTTATTACGATCAAAACGCTTTTTGTAAAAATGCCGTGCGACAAAAATTGACCGAGATATTCGCGTTCAAAGTCCGACGCTGAGCAAACAAGGGCTTTTATTCCACTCGGTACGATAATGGACATTTTAACCCCCATTTTCACAACGCGCATAATACAATTTTGTATAACACTCGACGAAAAAACTTTTTTTAACCTCGTGTGATTGCAACACTCGTTAAAATAAAGTTTTTTCGTCCTCGTGTCATAGTGGACTATTTTTTCTCCTTTGACTGTTGAATAATAAAATAAAATTATCGAATCATATTATCGATATGCAAAGCGAGTCCCCGTGAACATTATCTTTTTACGGAAAAAAAAAATTTAAGAAAAAAACAAATTCACTTGTGCGAAGGTGGATTCGAAGCCGCGCTCGATCCGGCATGCACGTTCGGCGCGTGAGCAACTACTGTACCATTCTTTACTATTTAGACTTTGAACACGAATATCTTGGCCAATTTTTGTCCCACGAATAAAAAAAAGCCTTCTGCTCGAAATTACACACCCTACATGCTCACCCGGGGAACCCTAATAGTTGTGAATCATCCTGTGTATATAAAATTCGTATTATTATATGAAAAAATGCTTTTAATTCGGGCCGAAAAGAAGTCAAATGGGTATTACGATTCACGTGATGAATACTACGATTATTACAATTATGATCATTATACTATTACGAGTATTACGATTGCATAATATGAGTATTAGGTATTGCGATAAGGCTTATTATATTATTACGATTATTACGCTTCACGTAATGAACAATATTTTTACGTTCACATATTCCATAAACGTGAATAAAATTAAAAAAAAAAACGAAATAAATATCTTCGGCCACGATCGTTGGCATTAAACCCTCGACATTCCACGTGCCTGTACATAATGTAATTTTTAGGGTCATTTACGCGCGATCTTGCAAAAATGTTTGGCAAACGTCAAGACGGCGGTGGTAGAGCTATGTAATAATAATATACCGCAGGAATTCCATTTAGGCAAAGAGTACACGGAGAGAATTAAATGTTAAAAATTACCGTCCAGTAACGGTAACCAGATGACAACCTTGAAACTTCGCTTATTATTACTGAGTAAAACACAGATTTTCACGAAAATAAAATAAAATTTCTTCTTCAGATAGAACATTTTATCAGATTTTCTAGTAATTTTTGATGTGTAACAAAATAGGCAAAACTTAAATTTAAAAAATATATAATATCAGCGAAATTTTACTGTGCATTTTATTATTTTATGCCTTTCAAAAATGTCTATAAAAAAGTATCGTCTTTATAACAGTTATTTCAAGATTTATTATAAAATTTAATGAGTGTTATAGGAAAATGTATTGTGCTCTCGGTAAAAATTATCGTGCGCGCTACCCTTCTTGTATAGTAAAATTTTAGCTACGTATTTGAAATTTTCTGTAACGTGAGTTAAAAAAACTTGTCGCATACGAATTATTATGCTTTTCTCACTTGTCACCACATTGAAATATATCACGGTAATTTTTACCGTGAAATTCACGACAAAAATTACTTTTTAATTCTCTCCGTGTACAAACGTAACCACAATAACGAGCGAAAATCGAAGGGAGATATAACGCGACAATTGTTGTATTTATATTGGGACGACGGTGTCCCGGGGAGTCTGGCGAAGAGTGGGAGGGGCAGGAGGAGACGGGAGAGGATTCGAAACAGGGATGGGCAAAGAACGTGAATGAGAGAAAGAGAGAGAGAGAGAAAGAGAGAGAGAGAGAGAGAGAGAGAGAGAGAAACAGAGTCGTTCGATTATTCGAATAGAAGATTCTTCCAACGAGAAGAAATTGATACGGAAAATGCCTCCAGGCAAGACTAATCCGAGGAGAGATTCCCTCGACCATTGCTGGATTGATGGAAGAAGGCGGAGGGGGAGAGAGAGAAAGAGAGAGAGAGAGAGAGAGAGAGAGAGAGAGAGAGAGCCGGCTCCTATCGGTCTCTCAAACTTTCCGATACTCTCGAGAGACAGAGAAAATGAAGTAAGATAGAGATGATGAGAGCTCTTACAGTACACAGCGCTCGGATCTCACGGATCGTGAGATATCTCCCAGCAATATCGAAGGCGAGAAGAATTCTCAACGATCTCTGAATTCACCGTCGTTCCTCGCTACTCTTGCCACTTCTATCATCAATTCCTTGCCTTAATCTTTTTCTACCACTTCTCCCTCCCTCTCTCTCTCTCTCTCTCTCTCTCTCTCTCTCTCTCTCTCTTTCTCTCTCTTTCACTCTCTCTTTTCCAGATAAAACCGTCGTTTCTCGACAAATCTCCCACTTTGCCATCTTCAACGGCGATAATAATAATAATAATCAATATTAGCGATTATTATAGTGATAAAGATGAGAATAATACAAAAATATCATAATATAATAATACAACAGTAATAATAATGTCAATAATGAATGATTGGTAGAAAGTCGTTTGACAGAATGAAACATATTTAGTTGCTTAAAATCGCTTTTTTTTGGTAAATATTTTGCGTTTGAAATTTACTCAATTCTCGCTACGGAATTATGCATAGACCCAATATATATATATATATATATATATATACATATAGCTTCGAAAGTTATTTTTCGTGTTAATTTTATGCATATATTATTATTATTATTTCTCAATAATACATGAAGGTTAAAAATAACTCAAAGAATAACTTTTGATATTTATGTGTGTTTTAATGTTTATATATGAGGCATTCCACGTCATTTCACCTAGCCCGTGACCCTAACCATTTATTATTTTCCTGATTTTTTTTTGTTAAATTGTACCACATGAAAGGAATATCTACGCAAATTTTTATATTTTTATCCCTTCTCTTTTAGGAGTTATAATTTTCCAAAAAATCTCGATTTCGGAAGTTTTGGAAACGTTTAACGGGTTACACCTAGTTCGCGGCCGGAAAAAATAGGTATTTTCGTGAATTTTTTTTTGGGAAATGGGTGCAGGTTTTTCATTTTTTTTTTCATAGTAAAGAGTATCATTTCAAGTAGCTTTGACAATTTTTTTATTGGGAAATATTTATAAACGACGGAGATACAGTAAATTGCACAGACCGCTGTGCAAAAAAGGTCCTTCGCGGTGACCACTCCTGCTCGGGAACAAATCATCTGAAATAAAAAAACCAAATGAATTTAGTTTTTGTACCTCATTATCTAGTCTTTAATCGAAGTATTCAATAAAATAATGATTTTTGAAAAAATGGTTGCCGATCGAAAGTGATCGTCGAAATTTCGGTGAAAAAATGACTCTATTTTCCTTGATACAAAAAAGAGTATGCATTGAAAAGAAAAATTCTTCGGTTAAGGACTGCCTTTCGATATAGAAAAAATGTCTGTGACATTTGAAGCAGATCGGTTTAGTTGTTTTTGAGATATTTTGGTCACCGTTTCTGAAAAAGTCATTCCGAGAAAAACGCGTTTAAAGTTTTGCGTCAGGTATATACGTAGATAAAACACCTATCTGTAAACGCTCATAACTCCCCCAATTTTCAACGGACCGACTTGAAATTTTCAGAGAATATTTTTGAAAGGTTATGTTATAAGAATCCGTCGAAAACGAAAAATCGATTTCTTCAAAAATTCCAACTAGGTGTAACCTCTTAAACGCTAATAACTCCTGAACTAATTGAGATATCGAGAAATGTCGAAATATCATTTTTTTTTTCATTTTGAAGCATACTTTCGTTAAAAAAAAAATTATCAGTTATCAATGTCAACATTTTCTTTGCTTCTGAAGTGAACATTTTTTTTTTTTTAAAGATGATTACCATTTCTTATATTTTTCAAAAAATTCTTTAAAATAGTGTGACCCATTCTATGATTTTTAAGACTAGTTTTATCGTGGGCCCATTTTTCCTTCTATTTTTTTTCGAATTGATTGTATGTTTTTGAGAAGAGTTTTATCATTTTAATCTCCAATAATGCTATTAATGATTTTGTGATTTCCAATTCGGCTTCGACAGGCCTGAAACAATTTATTTTTAATTTGTGCTGAATTTCACAAAAAAAATGTTTTATTTTAAAAAAATATTTTTAATAAAAAATCATTATATATATGTATTCACTTAATGTTTATCTATGTGCGTTGGCGAATGAAAGAAGACAGAAAAAAAAAAGATAAAAAATTGAATACAAACGAGAAGGGACTTTGAAAAATTTCCAATACGTGGAAATGATGAAAAGTGCACGGAGCAGAGAAACGGTCCACTTTGCAAGAAACCGGGGCATTATTGCCCTGCAGCCTATCCACACACACACACACACACACACACAAACGTACACATACAGAGATATATGTGTATGCACGTACGTATGTGTGTACGTACATATTATTCATGTTCGTGTACGCGGGCGAGACCCAAAGTCGTAAAGCACCCGTATTACGTACACGTTATAGTTCGCCCCGTGCAGACAAGAACAGGAGAAAGAAGGATTGTAAGGCGAATTTCCAGTTAGGATCAGTATGAAAAAGAGAAAAAAAAATCAAAAACCAAAAGAAAGCAAACAATATTCTCCTTTTGCTCGGCCCAAGTTTTCAGCATCGCACGCAAAATGCCATGCTGCTGCAGGCGAAAAAGCAAGCTAGAGAGGGAGAGAAAGAGCGATAGACAATTTTTGCTCTTGCCTGGTGGTACAAAAGCGAGGCTGTAAAGACTTTGCGTTTTGAAAAATAAAAAGAACGAAAGGCTTCGGATACTTTGGTTTTATTCTGCCTTCGTGCCGCAACTCTCGGCTGTACCGAAGTCCACTGTGGAAGTATTTTCCCATGGACTCGCGTCCATCGCACGCACTAACCCATTTATTATTATCATAATTATTATTTTCATCAATCTACCGTATATTTATTTTCAACTTGTTCGCACATATGTATACACATATTAATGGAGTCGAAAGTAGGAAAAAAAATAATATACGGGATTTAAACATGCTATATATATATTTATTTATTTTTATGATTTTGAAAATCCTTTTATACCAGTCCTGCGTGGGCGTGTGTTTGTATTGTATCTCATGTATAAACACGAATACACAGAACCTGCAAGGGAAAAAAAATTCGAAAAGTTTCTCATATTGTAAACAAATATATATTGAATGTTCAAATAAACTTTGGAATTTTTGGTTTGTTCGTGACTATATGTAATTATGCGTTATTTATATTTATAATTTCAGGAATATGTAATTATTCTTGAAATTGAATAAATAAATACACATGGTCGTTTCAGTGCGGTAAAATGTGTGCTATTTAATTAAAAATTTATTTAAAAATTGAAGAAAATAAATGTACCCAAGATTATTAATAAACATCTATTGGATATTCGAATACAGTGTACTATTTTGTAGATTTTTTTACTTCCGATTTTTAGTATTTTACATTTTTATATGTATAAAAATAGCAAAATAAGTCGGTAATTTAATAAATAGCACATAACCCGCATTCAAACTTCGATGTCTATTTATTTATATTCACAATTTCAAGAAGAATTAGTTATTCCTGGGATAAAAAAGAAATGTTCCTAAGACTGGTAATGAACATATATTGGATGTTCGAATATTTTGTACATTATTTTAATTCCTACTTATACTATTTTACATTTTTATCTATATAAAAATAGTAAAATGAGTCGGAAGTGAAATTAATAGGACATAATTCACCGCATTCAAGCTTCGGTGTGTATTTTTTTATATTTACAATTTCAGGAATACCTATTTAATCTTGGAATAAAAAGGAAGATGTTTTTACAATTATAAATAAACATACATTGTTTTCAAATACGGTATATTTTAATAATAAAAAAATATACAAAATAATATATATATATATATATATATTAAATGAAGTAAAAAGTTCTGAGCGTTTTTTCGCTTTATTTCGACGATGAAATTAACATAGTTAGGATTATCCGATTTAGATAAAATATGCGCCGTTTTGTTCGATAACTTTTGTCCATTTTGAAGGCAATTTCATAATTGCGCGATTGAAGAAGTCCTCGTCCCTATTGGTAAAAAACTTGACCAGCTCATTTTCACAAGCCTCTCTTGAGGCCAGTTTTGTACCATCAAGAAAATTTTGCAAATGCTTGAAAAGGTGATAATCGCTTGGTGGCAGGTTTGGACTATACGGCGGGTGCGATAAAACCTCCCATTCAAGCTCTCGGAGCTTCTGGCGCGTCGTTAAAGATGTGTGCGGCCTGGCGTTGTCTTGATGGAACACAACACCCTTCCTATTGACCAATTCTGGCCGCTTCTGGTCGACCACCTGCTTCAATCTGGTCAGTTGTTGACAGTAGAGGTCCGAATTGAGTATTTGGCCCGATGGGAGCAGCTCATAGTGAATCATTCCTTTCCAATCCCACCAAACACACAGCAAAACCTTCTTGGCCGTTAATCCGGGCTTGGCGATCGTTTGGGCCGGCTCACCGCGATTGGACCACGATCTCTTTTGGCTGTTGTTCGCGTATGTGACCCATTTTTCATCGTCAGTCACCATCCGCTTAAAAAATGAGTCAATTTCGTTACCTTTCAGCAAAGAATCGCAGGGATCAATTCGGTCCAAAAGGTTATTTTGCGTCCATTCGTGTGGCACCCAAAAATCGAGTTTCTTCTTGAGACCAGCCTTATGCAAATGGTTCCAAACGGTTTTCTGGCTAATCTTCAGTTCCTGGGCAATGGAATAAGTGCTCACATGCCGGTCCGACTCGACGATTTCCATGATTTTATCGACATTTTCGACGATTGGCCTACCAGTGCGTGCCTCATCTTCGACGTCCATATTACCAGAACGGAATCGTTGGAAGCACCGCTTTGCTGTTGCATTCGATACTGTATTGGGTCCATAAACAGCACAAATTTTTTTGGCCGCCTGCTCTGCCTTTTCACCTTGGTCGTAGTGGTACTGAAGAATGTATCGAATTTTCTCCTTTTTTACCTCCATTTTGGAAGGCTGTAACACACAACTGGCTTCACCAAACACAAAACTGTCAAAGAACTTTTTTTGAAGCGTAATGTCACCTTTAAATCGCCGTATAGTATGACCCGATGCGATGTATACATCGTGAGATATGGCTCACTAAAGACATCTAGCGGAAAACGCTCAGATCTTTTTACTTCACCCAATATATATATATATAAAAGTAAAATGGGTCAGAAATGAACCAAATAGCACATAATTAACTGCATTCAAGTTTCGATATGTATTTATTTACATTTACGATTTTAGAAACAGTTATTTCTTTACATACATGTACGCGCGTAATATAGAACTTGCAAAAATTCATTGCGAATTGGTAAACAGACATAAATATGAATGATTGAGTATCCATATATTTAAATTAATATTTATTCTTTGTATAAGCTCAACGTACACATGTATATATATATATATATATATATATATATATATATATAAATACAATATGAACACACAGATAGTAAGTTCGAGTTACGAACGAGGCAAAAGTGCATTACCGATTCGTACGAGTTCGCGCACAACGCCAATTTTACGCGTGGCTCTCTGTCTCTCTCTCTCTCTCTCTCTCTCTCTCTCTCTCTCCCCCTCTCTCTCTCTCCCTCTCTTCTTTCAAAAGTTATCACGCGCAGTGCTTGGCACTTCTGTGCACGTGCGTGTACGTGTTTGTGCGTGCGTGCGTGCGTGCCTTACTTCGTACGGATATTTTTAGATTTTACTAGCTTGGCATCGGCAAGTTTTTAGAATGTGTGTGTTCGTGTGTGCGACGCCCCAAGAAAAGTGGTTCGCGGAAATCTTTCATGCCCTGAGAACACTATATGTGTGCATATACACGCCGGATGCAATATATATATATATATATATATATGTGTGTGTAAACACGTGAGAATAAACACTACTCGAACGCGAAACGTGAAGCGTGATTTTGCATTCTTTTTCCCCTCTTCGAAAAAAATTAACGATTCTCGAACTGGTGAAATTACGCGCTAGTTCCATATGGACAATATTAATAGCACGCGTCTTGGAGAACGTTGACGCGTTTTGGATTATGAATTTGAACGTTTCAACGTTTAAAAAAAAATGTCGCTCGGTGACGTTCTTCTGCTTGAAACGAAAGCAACAAAAACGAGACATTCTGAATTCTATATATGTACACACGCGCAGACGCGGACACACACACACACACACGCAATTTTTTTTTCCTTTCTTCTGTCGTTAATTCTATTTATTGGAATCTAGTCTCGATCTCGCGCTCCCGTTCACGTTACTATATGGTTGGGCGAGATCGCGATCGCGAGATATGTCGCGATCGATCCGGTCGCGGTGAAAGCGAAGTTGATGCTATAATTCACATCGCGTTGTAAATAATAATAAAAGTAATCAACATAAATAGTGATAGCCGCGATTAATATTATTATAATTATTGTTGTTATTTTATTTTCATTATTATTCTGTGATACACATACATGTACGCATATATATTTACAGGGTGGACCATTTCACGTGACCACCCCTAATATCTCCGTTGCCTCCAGAGTGACGAAAAAATGTCAGGAGGTAATTTGATTGATTTCGAAGGGCTGATACAGTGGTGAAAAATTCATTTTTATCAAGTTCGTAGTTTTTGCGTTCTCAAGGTTATCAATGGTTTTTCAAATGGGAACATGTTTTTTTTTTTTTATTAAGAAGTTGTAGCTAATATTCAGACGAATCCAACGAACCTATGATATCTTGACCTTGAAATGATTTTTCACCAAAATACACGTGTAAAAATGGGAAATCGTGATGGTATTGACAATAAGAATATCCGAATAATGTAATTGAATTTTTTGTGCAGAAAATTTATTGTAACAAATGTTCGAAGTGATGGTCATTAACCTCGACACATTTTTGAAGACGGCGGATGAATGATTCTCTTGACCTTCGAATAGTTTCTGGTGTGATAGCGGCGCAGGCTCTTGTAATTCATTCGCGCATGTTCGCCGGTGTCGTCGGAACATCATGCTTGACTGTACAATCACGCTGCTTGATTGTACAATACCATTTTCAATATGGTTATTACATGTTACTTTGGATGGATACACTTGTCTACTGATTCTAATATTGGTAGATGGTAAACATTCTTCACTCTACTACAGTTTTGTTACGTTACAATGCCAGTATTTGCAAACATCAGAAACATCTCCGACTATTGACATTATTGTTTCCGTTGGATAACGCTATCACACCAGAAACTAGTCGAAGGTCGAGAGAATCATTCATCCGACGTCTTAAAAAATGTGTCGAGATTAATGGCCATCACTTCGAACATTTGTTACAATAAATTTTCTGCACAAAAAAATTCAATTACATTATTCGGATATTCTTATTGTCAATAACATCACGATTTCCCGTTTTTACACGTGTATTTTGGTGAAAAATCATTTCAAGGTCATGATATCATAGGTCGTTGGATTCGTCTGAATAGCAGCTACAACGTCTTAATTAAAAAAAAGACATGTTTTCATTTGAAAAACCATTGGTGACCTTGAGAACGCAAAAACTATGATCTTGACAAAAATAAATTTTTCACCACTGTATCAGCCCTTCGAAATCAATCAAATTACCTCCTGATAGTTTTTTCGTCACTCTAAAGGCCACGGAGATATTTGGGGTGGTCACGTTAAATGGCCCACCCTGTATATACCGGGTGGATCAATAACTATTAGCACCTTGGATATCTTCGAAATTATAAGGTTCACAGAAATATTTGCTCAAATGAAATTGCACAGTACGAAAGGGGCCATCCGATAGTGATAATAGTTTTTTTGCAGGTGGAGGTACTTCGGACATTTGAAGGTCAACTCCATTTTTTAAAATGGATCGGTATGTTTTTTTTTCTGTATCATGAAAGAGGAGCTTAAAACGAGTTCAACGACCTATAACATAAGGTCATTGAAGGTCATAGAAAGTACAGAAAGGCGATAATACTTACAGTTTCGGTAGTAAATAAAATTACTACAATGAAATCAATCGACAAAAGAATCCAATGTTGCATTGATACTGATGGTCGTCATTTTGAACACTTACTATAAACGTAGTAATTGGTGTTCAGTTCACGTTAGTGTTCAGTTGGTCATTTGTTTCTTGCCAGTGCACTTCGTAACGATAACACAAGTAAAAAAAAATCGTGTAGAAAGTACATACACAAAGGAGAAAAATTAAAAAATTCTTTTCTTTTCGAAACGTCAGAAAGATCGTAGAACATACACGGGGGTGATTCGGATAGATATTGATACGATGCATCTAGATTATCTTTTTGGACGTCACTTTGTGGGCCACCCGGTGTATGTATGTATGTGTGTATGTATATATATATATATGCACGTGATAATCTCGCCCGCCAGGCGGCCTCGAAACAATATCGAGTCGCGATCAGCGAGAACGAGAGCTGGTGGTGAACGACAACGACGACGACGCTATGCTAATTAGATTTCCACCTGCCAGGGAACACCAACAAGAGTACACGAGATCGCTAGGTCTCGCCTTATTTACTATAGTTATATATATATATATATATATATATATATATATATATATATATATATATATATATATATATATTAGATGAAGTGAATAGTTCTGAGCGTTTTTTCGCCTTATTTCGACGATGAAATTAACATAGTTAGGATTATCCGATTTAGATCAAATATGCGTCGTTTTGTTCGATAACTTTTGTCCATTTTGAAGGCAATTTCATAATTCCGCGATTGAAGAAGTCCTCGTCCCTATTGGTGCAAAACTTGACCAGCTCATTTTCACAAGCCTCTCTTGAGGTCAGTTTTGTACCATCAAGTAAATTTTGCAAATGCTTGAAAAGGTGATAATCGCTTGGTGCCAGGTCTGGAGTATACGGCGGGTGCGATAGAACCACCCATTCAAGCTCTCGGAGCTTCTGGCGCGTCGTTAAAGATGTGTGCGGCCTGGCGTTGTCTTGATGGAACACAACACCCTTCCTATTGGCCAATTCTGGCCGCTTCTGGTCGATCGCCTGCTTCAATCTGGTCAGTTGTTGACAGTAGAGGTCCGAATTGAGTGTTTGGCACGATGGGAGCAGCTCATAGTGGATGATTCCCTTCCAATCCCAACAAACACACAGCAAAACCTTCTTGGCCGTTAATCCGGCCTTGGCGATCATTTGGGCCGGCTCACCGCGATTGGACCACGATCTTTTTCGGCTGTTGTTCTCGTATGTGACCCATTTTTCATCGCCAGTCACCATCCGCTTAAAAAATGGGTCGATTTCGTTACGTTTCAGCAAAGAATCGCAGGCATCAATTCGGTCCGAAAGGTTCTTTTGCGTCAATTCGTGTGGCACGCATACATCGAGCTTCTTCTTGAGACCAGCCTTATGCAAATGGTTCCAAATGGTTTTCTGGCGAATCTTCAGTTCCTGCGCAATGGAATACGTGCTCACAAGTGATTTTATCGACATTTTCGACGATTGGCCTACCAGAGCGTGTCTCATCTTCGACGTCCATATTACCAGAACGGAATCGTTGGAAACACCGCTTTGCTGTTGCATTCGATACTGTATTGGGTCCATAAACAGCACAAATTTTTTTGGCCGCCTGCTCCGCCTTTTCACCTTGGTCGTAGTGGTACTGAAGAATGTATCTAATTTTCTCTTTTTTTACCTCCATTTTGTAACGCTATAACACACAACTGGCTTCACCAAACAAAACTGTCGAAAAACTTTTTTTGAAGCGTAATGTCACCTTTAAGTCGCCGTATAGTATGACCTGATGCGATGTATACATCGTGAGATATGGCAAACTAAAGACATCTAGCGGAAAACGCTCAGGACTTTTTACTTCACCCAATATATATATATATATATATATATATATATATATATATTGTGGGAAAACGATATTTTCGACATTCAACTTCGTCGACTGTTCTCGTACAAATAGTAGCCTATTCGCCCCATGAGAAATATAATGCAAATGTTTTTCAAAATTATCTTTAGATAAATGTAAGCTAAACAAGATTATTTTTTGATAACGTTATGTAAATGTCATTTCAATTCCATTTGAAAAAAAAGTAGCGTAGTAGGAGCGCGTAATTGATTATTAGCTCATCGTTGCCTAATCTTTTTCATGTAATGTCACAACAGATAAGGCGTACAGGCATGTGTGTTGAAAGCCGCGAGCAAGCTTACTGATAATTTAGAACCGCGTTGGAGTTTGCAGCGTTGGAGTTTGCATCGTTGGAGTGCAACGAAAATTGTTTTTTTATTTCTTTTTATTATCCAACTTGTTTTTCTTTTCTCGGTCGAAGTCGTAGTTTTCTAACTATGACAACAATGAAACTTTCGAGCGATTTTTGTAGGCTACATAGAAGTAAAAAAAAATTGCGAAATGAAGAGAAATGAAGCTTCCTTGCATTCCAATGATGAGAACTTCAACGTCATCTATTTAGGCTGGAATAAGTAAATCGGGAACCGGGAGAATTAGCGTGGTTTTTTACGCAAGCGTCGTTTTATCCCTTCTTTCGTGTTGTTTCATTCGTACTTCGAATTCAGACGAATATAAAGGGGGAAAAGGGGGTAACATGTTCCAGAAATTTCGAGGATTTGAAGCAAATTGGTATTTTTTTATATATTTTTTTTATATTTAATTGTTTTTTTTTATATACAATAATCGAAAAGTGCGTATTTCTATAACATCGAATACGTTATTAATACGCTTGTGTAAAAATAATAATAATTTTTAATTAATGACTCGAAATTTATTGGAGGAATCGTGGAGTTTTCGAATGAAATATTGGTGTGTAGAAGTTGGCGCTCTGCTCGAAAACAATGTAATTCCGCCCCCCTCCCCCTCTGATCCCTCTTTACTACAACTTAAACTTAACTAAACTTAAATTATATTAACCCTCAATCCATGAAGGTATTTGAGGCAACTTTAAGGCAGTCGTCTGGTGTAGAGGCCTAAAAAAAGGTGATCTTTGGTGATTTTTTTTTTAAAAGGAAAGAAACAACGGGCCTTCTTGAAAATTTTATTGTACTTTAACACACATTTGAAGAGTATTAAAAAAAAATTATATTAACTAATTGTCGCAAAATGGCGGAGTATTAAATTGAGCATAGAAGCGCCTCGCTGCTGGAGTCTCGAACTGGCGGGAAAGATGGTGTGCTTAATTCTCGTCTGGAACGCAAAAACCATAATTATTTTTAATTGACATATATTTTTATTGTCGATGAACTAAAAAAAAACCCAGAAAAAACCATGAAACCATATTAATTTTCGAGCTTGAACAAAAAAGTGACGATTTTTACAATTTTTTTTTTCTTTCTTCGTGCAATAAAAATAGTATAAAATGACTTTTTTATGAATGTTTTTAGTTCATTTAGGATGGTTTTTAATAATCTAGAGAATGAACTTTGGTTTGGGTCGATAGGTCATATAGTTTTTTTGCTATCACGCCCGCCGATTTGAAAGAATCACGAAAACGAGATTACGAGAAAACGCGCTTTAAAGTTTTCTGTCGGGAAAATATTAATTATTGGCAACTTACAGGAATCTAGTGCTAATGAGCCATGCCTGGTCCGTAAAGTAGTCCTTCCGCTTCTTCAAAAAAATTCGTTTTGATTCATTCTTTCGAATCTACGAGCAGTACGAGCCTCCTTAGAGTTGTAACTTTGACGCTGGTTTTCCCGCGTTATTCTCGTTGCGCGTCGTTATGATCGGCGAACATCTTGCACTGCTGGCCAATAATCAATCCCAGCAACCCCATCATCATCAAGACTGCTGTATAGCCTTCATTAAATATGCCTCCAGCTACATAGGCGGCAATTTGTACGATTTTAGGCCCCGAATTCACGTGTTTTGGACTCATACGCCATACTGTTGGATTAAAACTCTCGTTGGAGTTTTGCGTGTGCCCGCCCAAACATCTCGATAAAAGGTCGTCGCTGGAGAGATCTTCATAAATCAGAAGAACATGTTTCTCTATATTCGGTTGAATGTACAGAGCGTTCGCACATTTTCTCGACGCTTACCTGTTCTCCGGTCTGTATCTTCGAAAATACTTCGAGTTTACTTCCAGGGCTTTAGGAACATGTTCTCCAATAGTTAAACCAGCGATTAAAGGAGAAAAAAAATCGATTTTTTTTACCCTCTACACCAGACGACTGCCTTAATCCCGTGAACCTGGGTCACTACCAAACCAACAATTGTCAATGAAAAAATCTGAAAAAAATCATGGTCTTTCTTTAGGCCGTACTTCTCAAGGGAAAATATTCTTATTTTTCTTATTTTTAATATAAATTTTTTAAATTTAATTTAATAAATTTAATTCTCATTTTTAATATATATTTTTTTAATTTAATAGCAACCTGCGAAGAAAATGATTTGGGCAGGACGAAAACGACCCAGGTTCACGGATTGAGGGTTAAACTGAACTTAAACTTGACTTATTAAGCTCAAAGTTATACGCAACTTATTAAATTCAATCTAATGAGTTTTATATTTCGCATTTATATTGCGAGATTTAATCGGAAGCAAATGTTTCTCTCGTTTCGTTATTAGATGGGAAATAAAAAAAAAAGTATTGCCTTTTCGGTTTCTCCGAGTCTCTGGGGGTCTTGGGAACGTTGCGTAAGGCAATAAGTTAATGGTAATAACGAATTTGAGTGCGTGTGTACGTTTGCACGAATACTCGGTGACTTTACAGTGTGCAATGGGAGCCTTACTAAGAGTGAGAGAGAGAGAAAGAGGATATTGTTCGGTGCTCCGTGTGTCCTGGGAAACACGAAGAGTATCGTGAAGACCTCGCAATTTTAATGGACGTGTTATATCAAAAATGACGTATTGTGTGTATGTGCGCGCACGAAAATGACCGAGGAATTATGAAAAATAATGGAGTCAAATTATACGGGGCAATGGGACGAGGTCCCACGATGACGAACGTTTCGTAACAGCGTTACGTTTCACTCTTTATCGTGATACTTGTTTTTATCGTTTTTTTTTTTTGCACCGCTCTTTTTCCGTCATTTGTCCGTTTACAAAATTGTTACGGCCCACGTTATCGTTCCCGTTGCTCTTGGTCGGATTATTCTTTTTAACAAAAAGTTCCACCTGCATCGAACTGCACATGCGTTGAATAATTCGACGTAGTGAATAAGTAGTCGTCCAATTTGATGAAAGGAATAAGTGATGGTCGGATTATTATATCGAATAAGCGTCATTTGCGGGAACTTTTCATTTACTTCTTTAATTTGAAGAAATCTGCAACTGAGTCGCATCGATTGCTTGTAGAAGCATATGGTGAGGCTGCTTTAAGTGAGAGAAGTTTTCGTGAGTGGTTTCAAAAGTTTAAGAACGGTGAGTTTAACGTCGAAGACAAAGAACGTAGCGGAAGGCCGAAAGTATACGAAGACGCGGAATTGGAAGCATTGTTGGAGGGGAACTTGCACTTACATTAGGAGTGACTCAACAAGCAATTTCACATCGTTTAAAATCGTTGGGAATGATTCAAAAGCAAGGAAATTGGATTCCATATGAACTGAAGCCGAGAAACGTTGAACGCCGATTTTGCACATGTGAAATGCTGCTGGCCAGGCATAAGCGAAAAGGTTGTTTGCATCGTATAGTCACTGGTGATGAAAAATGGATCCACTGCGGTAACCCAAAGAAGAAGAAATCGTGGGGACCACCTGGCCATGCTTCAACATCGACAGCCAAGCCGAATATTCATGGAAAAAAACTCATGTTGTGTATTTGGTGGGATCAGCTTGGTGTCGTGTATTATGACTTGCTCAAACGGAACGAAACCATTACTGGGGCTCTCTACCGAACACAATTGATGAGATTGAGCCCAGCGCTCAGGAAAAAACGCGCCCACTACTACTCCAGACACGACAAAATTATTCTCCTGCAGGATAATGCTCGTCCACATGTTGCGGCGCCGGTCAAAACCTACTTGGAAACTCTCAATTGGGAAGTTTTACCCCACTCGCCGTATTCACCAGACATTGCTCCCTCTGACTATCATTTATTTCGATCGATGACGCACAGCCTGTCTGAGCAGCACTTCACATCATATGAAGATACCAAAAATTGGGTCGATTTGTGGATAGCCTCAAAAGATGAAGCGTTCTTTCGACACGGTATCCATATGCTGCCAGCAAGATGGCAAAAAGTAGTGGCTAGCGATGGACAATACTTTGAATAAAATATAAAGTACCGTTCTTTCACAATAAATGCCCAATTTTTTTAGTAAAAACGGTGGAGACTTATTTGTGCTCCCAATAACACTATCGAGATTGCATAAATTCGGCGGCGAAGATTACCCGAGTGTAAAAAAAATGACAGCCATGTTAAAAAAAAATCCAAAGTTTCTTGATTGACGAAAAAAAAAAAACTTTTTTACTCGTTAATTATTGCGAGGTTTTTTCTCGAATTTTTGTGTTTTTCGAAATTTCGCTTTTTTTTTCCTTTCACAATCGTTGAAAATCGATGAATCGTTAAATGAAACGACGTTTTTGTCTCGAAAATTTGTTTAAAATAGATTACAATTGTTTAATTGGACGATCGGTCTAATCGACATGGCACGTATACGTGTAACGAGTGCACAGAGGCGTGTCCCGAGATATAACAACTTGAAGCCGATCGAATTTCACGGGGGCGGTACCGATCGACGATTACAGAGGATCTCTCGGAAAAATCGAGCCAGTAGAACATTCGACACTGACGAGTCGTGAAGTCTTTCCTCTTCAGCGATGAGAACGATGAAGGCGTTATTACTTTTGTCTGTACTCGTCGGGTGTGCACTCGCCGACGAGAAATGCAAAAATCTTCACGCGACATCGCCGACCATGCGTCTCAAGACTTATCTCTTTTGCGAATACGACTCTCAAAGTTCACCGACTAACAAAGATGCCAATGGCACGAGTATCCGATTCGGAATGATACCGAGAATGGCAGATTTCGTAAGTGTCCCGTCACGCCTTGAGAATGAACTCAGTTTTTTTGTTTGTTCATTGCATCGGTTGTTACACTTTGGGGACTTTTTTTTTTCCGATAGGACGAAACGACCGCCAATCTTAAAATTCACGCATTGGTTTACGTGGTGAGTGAGAATTTTTGACTTGTATTTTTGTAATTTTTGCTTACTCCTTTGTTTACTTTTGTTTGATCAATTATCTTAATTTAATATTGCATTAATAAATACGTAATAATTTAATACACGTAATGTTCAATTGATGCATTGATAATTATGTCGAACTGAAGCTTCATTGGTAGATATTTAATTCATCATCGATCACAGTATTGTTACTGTTACGTATTCAATTGTGCGGGCGACGAAGAATTCTTTTTAACGCTCTTTTAATTACTTTGATGTTGTCATGAATTTTGACTACACTTAATATTGATAATTCATTTATAATTAATTCAATAATAATTGAATAATGAATATGAATTTAATATTTACTGATTAATTTAATATGTTTTGAATAATTATTGAATAATTTAATATGAATTCAATAATAATTCATTAATAATCATAACTTAATCTCTCCGATATCGCATAATTATTATATGTCTTAATAATGAGGCAATATCGGAGAGATCATTAAACAATTATTATTTAAAATTAAAATTCTTGATTTTAAACTCTCAATAATTATAACAAGTAAAAAGTAGGGGCGCGTGGGGCATAATGTGTCGCGGGGCACAGTGAGCCACATGAGGTTTCTCGGAAGTTTGTAGTTCGTAAATTCCGAAATTTTGTGTGTTTTGGATCGCGATTTATATTAGATTCTGTCAAACCTAAAAGAAAGTCGATAGCAGCTCGCGAAGGATTATTGAAAGTTAAAAATTGTTTTTAGGCTTGGAAAAAAAATATTTCGCTCATCGGGAAAACGTAAAGAATAACGACAGTTTCTGTAGTGGCTCCGGTTTTCGGTCGTAATCGATAGTTTTATTATTTATTATGCACTCAGTGACTTGTGTTTTTCCATTTGTAGTTTAATTTATCGTTATTTTCATCAATAATCAAATATTTTACTAGTGGGGTACAATGTGTCACCGAGTGGTGGGGCAAAATGAGTCGACTCCCAATGAGGAAACAAAGAAGTGACGACGCTCCGAAGAAGCGCAATGTGTCACGGGCAACTGTCAACCACATGCGATTTTTCGGATTTTTGTAGCTTGTAAAATCCGAATTTTTTTGTCTTGGTCCGTGATTTATATTAACTTTCGACTGGCCTAAAAGAAAGTCAATAGCAGCTCACGAAGAATTATTGAAAATACAAAGTTTAATTTGGGCCTCGAAAAAAAAAAATCGGCTTGTCGGGAAAACGTCAAATATTGTGGGGCAATTGTGTGGAGCACAATGAGTCGACTCCCAATGTTATTAGCAAATAATACCCGTTGATAAATTATCGGTATGTATGAAAATCTGTTATCTATGTTAGGAAAATATAAGAGTTTCAACCGGCTCGTTGTACCCTACGTTTCGCAGCACTTGACACACTGTACCCACCTATCTGACACATTGTACCCCACCCGTGGGGCACAATGAGCCAATCGGCAAATGTTTTTCGAACCCATTATTTTAGAATTTTTAATCTTTTTGCAAAAAATATAGTAGCTTTATTGTACGCCCAAAGGTCTATAAAATTGGTTATGACCTTTTTTTTTCTAATCAGACTGTCTTGGTGAGAGTAAAAATTCGATAGAAAACAGGTGACACACTGTGCCCCACCTTCCCCTATTCGTTCGATAGTTATCATTATTCAAGTATTATTACCGTTTCGTACTTGATTTATTAATATTCATTGTTGATCGGTGATTTTTTTTTGCGTGACGCTTGTTCACGGCCTTATTTATTCGTTCTTTCATCAGGAATTTTGATTTAATATTACATTAATAATTACAATATAACTATGTAATAATGACATTGATTATTATTGCATCAATAGTAACACTCTCGCATCATTAATTGCTTGTTACGACATATTTGCAATAATAATATTAATAACAATACGAAAATAATAAATAGAATAATTATAGTATCGATCATTCCATGATGTCAAAGCTTCAATGTTGAATATTCAATTGATCGTTAATTAAAGTATCATTGCCGTTACGTGCTCGATCAAGTTTTCCAATTACTGATTTTCTTTCGGCTTCAAATTAATTACTGATTATCACGTTATCAATCGTTGTATCGCTTTCTCAAAAGTCCTGGACCGACGAGCGTCTCTCTTGGGATCCAACGTCATTCGGAAATATCAGCCATATTAATATAGAGAGCTGGCACCTATGGGCTCCCGACCTTGTCGTTCACAGTCGGTGAGTTTTTTCATTTTGTTTTTTTTTTTTTCGCGAAAAAGTTCGTTCCTGTAAAGCAAAAAGCGGAGAAAAAGACAAGCAAATATGTGACGATATTCACAGCGGGGGTGGAGAGGTCACGCACCACACCAGCACGTCCTGCAATCTGTATCACATTAATGGAACGATAGTTTGCCTGCCTCTGTTGAGTTATACGACCAGATGCAATACCGACTTCAAATTGTGGCCTTACGATCGTCAAAACTGCACCCTCGTGCTTGGATCGTGGGGTTATACGGGCGATGAGATTGGATTCAGCGATTTGATTATGCCGCTGGTACATTTTATTATTTATTTTTGTTTGTACGTTTATATATTGGATCTTTGGATAATTCCATAGCGAAATTCCGACAGATGTCGTTAGCAATTGTTTCTTCGCTCGCGCATGCATCAACCATATGAAGTGTCGTATAATTAAGGTAATCCTATCGCCAGGCTTCAATCATTTTCATTTTTTTTTTTGAGCTTCACTAAATATATTAATAATCGTCTCTGTAAAATTTCAGGATCGGTTATCGACCTAATTACAGAGAAAAAAAATATTAAAATTGCGTATTTTTGTTAAGGAATTTCGAGACGACATGCAAAAACCCAATTTCCGGTCGCTACAAAAGTGTATATAATAGTGGAAATCCGTCAGATTCTTAAAAATAATCAGATTTACATACTTAACACTTGTAGTAATCCAATGATCTCAGAAAACATTGCGCTTATTGACCTAATTTTTATGTAATATCAAGTTTAACTTGAACTTGCGGTATTGAATTTATTACCACTCGCTACGATAAAGAGACATGACAGCAAGGCAACAGCTGACTGTAGTCCTAACCTCATCTCACTCATTCGAATTTCCACACATATTTCATTTCTAACCCTACTTTTAAACTGTCTAGTGGCTGTATTTCATTGATAGTTTTGTGTCTATTGTTAGTATTAAATGAAAATGAAGTGAGTGAATTAAACATTCATTTTATTCTTTGAACTACGAGAGATACAATGCTTTATATTTCTCGCACCTGACATAGTTTTGACAGATCAACGTTGAAAAGCATGGAGGTTAAACTCGCCTGGTTGAGTAAAAAGAGACGGAGATAAAACCAATGTTGCCAAATATCGAACCCAGAAATCTTGCGCGAATCGTTGGAATAACTATTTTTTCATTTTTCTAATTAAATGTGAACATTCATTAAACAGTTTACACATGGACAATTTTAGTTATTACAAATTATTTTTTTTTTTGCATATGTTAAAAATATAAATTGTACAAGTCTCAAGTATGATTAGTGGTATGACTAGTGTGAAGCGATAGGATTACCTTAAGTGAAAGCTGAAACTTGCGACGACTTGTAAAAAAAAGTATCCACTGAGATTCGTGACGTGTAGGAAGTTTAAGGGGGGAAAACCCTTTACAATGTACAAAAAATCGTTTTTTTTTTTCACACATTTCGAAAGTACGAGTATAATACGTGGTCGGTTTCTACTGGTAAAAAAGCACTGTTAAAAAAGTATTGCTAAAACTGTACTGCTGAACGGGCTCCACTGCTAAAACTGTACTGCTAAAAGGCTCCACTGCTAAAAGCTGTACTGCTAAATGGGCTCTACTGCTAAAACTGGACTGTTAAAACTAGCTTCTGACAGAGGGCTCATATAAGTCCCACCGATGGAGGTTATACTGTACTTTTTGCGGTTTTTTTTAACGATTTTTTGGAATTTTTCTGAGAAAACTCAGCCTGCTATCGGCGCCATTGTGCTGCACTCGGCGGGAGGTGATACTGTACGACGATTGTCACTAGTCGTTCTCCTTAATTTCTGCCATGATCTCCTTCCTCGCCGCTTGCGCAGGCTCAGGAGCACCGCAGGTGTGCGTGTTTTTTGGAATTTTTCTGAGAAATTTTTTTTGGAATTTTTCTGAAAAAACTTCATGTCATTTTCCCTTAGTTTTCAATGTTCTAATATCTTTTCAATGATTTTCAATGATTTCCAATAAAACTTTTCAAATAAATACCCTTTTGCGTTTTAGCAGTTTCGATGATTTCCAATAAAACTTTTCAAAAACATACCCTTTTGCGTTTTAACAGTTGAGACTCTTTAGCAGTGCTGCTTTTAGCACTAGAGTGTATTTAGCAGTCCAGTTTTAGCACTAGAGCCTATTTAGCATTAGAGCTTTTAGCGGTACAATTTTAGCAGTACAGTTTTAGCAGTAGAGCCCGTTTAGCAGTAGAATTTTTAGCATTTCCTTTTTAGCAGTAGAGCAGTAGACCCGTATAATATATTGAGAGTATACTGGAAAATCGAAAAATCGAAATATTAAATATTAACGAAGTTATAGCACATAGTCGAGAGCGCGCCGCGGCCGCGGTGCTGTGAACTAGGCAAACTGAACGTGATTATCTCGAAACTGCATTTTCAAAAACTGCTCATGTTATGGCTGAAAAAGTTATTGATCGATCTAGCTGAAATTTTGGGAGGTTTCTCACTTCAACACTATCGGAAGGATATACCTCAAGTTTTGAGGTTATCGCGTAAATAAATTACTCTTTTTGGATAAAAATTGTCGAGAAAATGGTCAAAAATATGAAAGTTTGATTGAGAAGCCTACCTAATTTTTAATTTTATACTTTTTTATATTTTTATTGGTATATCCTTCCCCTGCACATGTAAATAGTCGAAAATTATTTTCGATTTCTGTTTCGGTTCAATAGAAAAAAATCAGACGAACAGAGCACTTTTCGATATCACGCAAAAGACGCCCAAAGAAATACCTTATAACACCGCCTTTTTGTTTTTTTTTTTTTTTTTAAATTAACACTTGAAAGTTGTAATAAGATAATGTCAAAATTTAAAAATGATGCGATTATTTTATCACCTTTAAAAAAAAAAAAAAAAAATGACATTTTCGGGCATCTAAAGTGTTTTCGCCAACCCATTGCCGTACCATTTAGCTCGACGAAATTCGGTCCCAAGCGGTAGGAGACGACAGGCCAGAGTGATGCTCGAGAACTCGGGACTCGGGATGTTTACGTTTGGCACAATCTTCAATCCACGAGTTTGACCCGTGATGTTTACGTTTGGCCCAATCTTCATTCCACTAGTCTCACTCGCGATGTTTATGTTTGGTCCAAAATTTGTATCACGAGTCAGACTCGTTAAAGTACGGCAAGGAGTTAATCATATTTTGAACATGGAACCGAAAAAAAAAAACGTGTATTTTCGATGCATTCCGCTTTTTTTTTTTATTTCCAAAAAGGCAACAACGCGTCGCAAACTTAGAAAAAGATATGTGCCGTGTACCGAAAGAATGCCATAAGCGAAAGTGTGTGTTAGAAGTGGTTTGCGAAATTTCGTTGTGGAGATGTTCTCCAAGATGCTACTCGCTCCAATCGTCAATAAAATCAAGTCAATAAAAATGAAGGCTTTATTCGACTACGGGAGACATTTGACGACTACAGAGATCGGGCATAAGCTCAACCTTGATCAATCAACTGTTTCGAGACATTTACGAAAGCTTGGGATGTTAAGGGGCCAGTCCACTTTGGAGCTACGAAAACAAGGCTATTTTCGCGATTTTTTTTTTGAGGATTTTATAAAAGATATGAATATAAAAGTTGTTGGGCTTGATAAATAAAGTCTTGAAACACATTGAAAAAAAAATTTTAATTCATTTTTATTCATTTTTAAGTACAAAAACTATAGTTTAACGTAACGCCTCAAAAATAGGTGGGCTAGGTAGCTCCATCACAACTTGGCAACGGCTTGTCTGAAACAAAAAAATCAAAGTCCATTAGATTCAGTATGACACCAGCTACAAAATGACCCTCGGATATAAAGTTTTATCAAAAAATAAAATAATGGCAGATGAAAAACGAAAAAAGTAAAAAAAAAAACGCGTTTTTTTCGCAGTTTTTCGCAAAAAAAAGAGTAAAAATAAAATTTTTTAAATCATCGAGGGTCATCTTGTTGCGAATCATGTTTACAATATGTGATTCAAATTTCAAGAAAATCGGTTTATTAGTTTTACAGATACGATGGAGCTAGATTTTGAAAACGTTGTTTCGAGAAAAACGCGTTTGAAGTTTATACTATGAAAAACTCTCACCTAAACTCAATCGGCAATTCCTGCACCGTACAAAATCCCTTCTGATTGCTCATCATCGTCGATTTCTTCAAGTCTTGTTTGCTTTCGATTTTTCGAAATTTTCAAAGTGGACTGGCCCCTTAAACAAGCTTGATGTTTGGGTGTCGCACGAACTGAGCGAAATGAATGTAAGGGGAGAAAACCCTTCAGATACCCGAAAATAAGTCATTTTTTGGGAATTTTTTTTGAGGGTGATGAAATAATCGCATCATTTTTAAATTTCAATGTGATTCAATTATAGGTTTAAAGAGCTCAAAAACATTTTTTTTTTCTACAAAAGATAATTTGGACCTTGAACGCAAATATCTCGGCGATTTTTTGTCGTCCGACATTTGAAAGAAAGCGTTTTGCTCGCTATGACAGCCTCTGTATGCTCGCAGAGGGAACTCTATGTCTATATACTTATACACATAAGTATTTACGGCACAAAGTAATCATGAAAAGAATATTAAAATATTCAATAATAATTGTTCAAAATTTTCATAAAAATAGAACGCACATCTTGTATATATGTATGTGCGCGCGTATGTATAGCATATATTATTATCGATGGCTGAAAATATTGTTCGCTACACAAACGTGACGCGAAGAATCTATTTGAACGATCACGCAGGTGCACATGGAAGACTTCGTGAACAACGGTGAATGGAGGACCGTGGTGTCAAGGGCGACATACGAAGACAAACAGGCTCATTATTTTCAAAATATGACGACTCCGATGATAAGCATCGATTTTACATTGGATCGAGTGGAAAGTCGTATTAGGGTCATTTACACGACTCCCGCCATAAGTACGATTCATTTATTTCTCGTTCTTTTCTCTTATTTTTTTGTTTCCTTTTTTTTTTTTCATTTTTTTTACTTATTTCTTCAACAAATGGGAATGGGGCAATGGTAACAATGACAAGGCGATACGATGCAAAATAATTTTGTGGGATGTGATGGACAATATATAATTATAGGTTTAATTATAATTCATTAATTAAGTATAATATAATAATATTGTATATGATGCAATATAATATATTACAATATAACATATCACGTTGCAACACAATTTGTAAAAATAGCAAAGTTTCCCGTTGCAACTAATAATTTACAATTGCAGTTTTGATACTGATGACGCTGACCACATTGTGGCTCGATCCCGGATCGCTCGAGCGCTTATCGATAGCTTGTTTAAATCAAATACTCCATTTTTTGTGTATACAAAATGTTCATTGGGCACTGCCACACAATGGTGACACGGTTCCTTACATACGTAAGTTTTGCAAGATATCAATGTATGATGTATTTTAGTTTAGAAATAAATTAGGATTAACGGGCCTGCATAAGCTTGGGACTCAAGAAACAGGTGGATTTTCAATATTTTTTTTTTCTGCCGAGAGTATCGGGAAGACGAGGTCGGGATTTTATACGCGATTGATATAGTCTTGTCAAGTTTGAGCTTTTATTTAATCGACCATTATTCACAAACAATAAAGTTATTATTATTGAAACAAAGTGCCGCTCGTTGCGTGGCCAATCGACGTAGGATGTTTTGACAATCAGGGTGATCCGATATGAAAAAAATGTACTTTTAGTATGATAATAAAACTTTTTTATGACCGGATAGTATTTTTTTAGGTTTGAAAATAACAAAAAATACGCGCTGTAGAACAGAAAGTTCGATTTTTTAATCAGAAAAAGGACTTTAAACATTTGTTATTAACAAATGGATAAACGTATTAAAAAATAATCCGGTCATACGATAGAAAAAGTTGTAGACTATTCGAATTTGAAGTGAATTGGACGAATAAATTTTGAGATACGACCTAAACCGTTTTATAAAACATAGTTTCGAGAAAGACGCAAAAGAAAAAAAGGGTGCATCGCAGCGGTTCTCCGTAGCACAGTGAGCGAATTGACCCTTTACAAAAATCGTCATAACTCGGTAAATTGTTAGATTTTTTTACGAAATCTTCGCTGCAAATTGAAGACCCAAAGCTAAAAAACTACCGAAATAAAAAATCGTAATTTTGACATTCCAAGCTTATGCAGACCCCCGAAAAGAACATCGGCACTTGAAACAGCTAAGCACTGAAAAAAGAAAAATTACTCGGGCTGACTAAATGCATCGTAGAGGAATGCCAACGAATTATTTACGGAAAAAAAATTAACTTTCGGTTACTTTAACCCTCCGCGGTCACCCAGGGTCAAAATGACCACAAGCGCGACTTTAAGTCAAAATTACTATAAGTTGTTTATAATAAAAAGCTCATTTTTCATGATTATCGTACTTTATTTCACTCCGAAGTGGCTCTTCAGATATAAGAATAAATACTTTTTTTGAAACGCCCACTATGGAACTATTTTTTTTTCTTAAACTATCATATCTCAAGAGTATCACCCTAAAATTTTATGAAAAAAAATGAAAAATTTCAAGAGCTATGATTGTTTCTTTAGTAAAAAAAGTGCTTTTTTTTTACGCATTGACCCCTTGCTGGTTTTTTCCGCCATTTTAAAATTCGATTAAAATATAATACTGAGAATACCACATTCTAGAATGTTCAAACTAATATCCTGAATTTTTATGAGTCACTCGGAACGATAGGTTCAACGCGGCAATCGTTTAAACATGGCTGGGGTCATTGCGACCCCCTGTGATCAGCGCGTTATATAGCCAGAGCGTGTGATCGCGAAGGGTTAAGAATTTTTTATTCCATAAAATCAACGAATATTTGGAATAAATACAAAATGTTAGGGTTTCATTTCAATATTTCGTTGAATTTTTCGTTTATCCAAGTGATTTTTTTTTCTTCACGGAGAGAATTAAAAAGTAATTTTTGTCGTGAATTTCACGGTAAAAATTACCGTGATATATTTCAATGTGGTGACAAGTGAGAAAAGCATAATAATTCGTATATGCGACAAGTTTTTTTTAACTCACGTTACAGAAAATTTCAAATACGTAGATAAAATTTTACTATACAAGAAGGGTAGCGCGCACGATAATTTTTACCGAGAGCACAATACATTTTCCTATAACACTCATTAAATTTTATAATAAATCTTAAAATAACTGTTATAAAGACGATACTTTTTTATAGACATTTTTGAAAGGCATAAAATAATAAAATGCATAGTAAAATTTCGCTGATATTATATATTTTTAAAATTTAAGTTTTGCGTATTTTGTTACACATCAAAATTTACTAAAAAATCTGGTAAAATTTTTCATCTGAAGAAGAAATTTTATTTGATTTTCGTGAAAATCTGTGTTTTACTCAGTAATAATAAGCGAATTTTCAGGGTTGTCATCTGGTTACCGTTACTGCACGGTAATTTTTAACATTTAATTCTCTCCGCGTTCGTACGGCTATACGTGAAAAGTTGGCAACTTTGGTATAAAATATTTCGAGGTTAGAAACGGTAAAGTTCCTCGAAATTTTACGAAACCGTTGTCCACTTCTTTTAATCCACTATAAATTTCGTCGAACGAGGCCCGATAATTCCGTCTCTCTCTCTCTCTCTCTCTCTCTCTCTCTGTCTCTCTCTCTCTCGTGCTCCACCCTCGTCTCCTTATACTTTCAGTACTATTTTACATAAATTCTTTCGTACTGGCGACCCTGGCTTTACTCCTGACGTTCGTGCTGCGGAAGATTCGGGGTATGAGGCAGAGCCCGCCAAAGTGGATATCCGGCCCGGTCGCGCGTGCTCTGCGCAGCAGAGTCGGCCAGATTCTTTTGCTCTGCGTCCTCGATCCAAGGGCGTCGGCTTGTGTGGAGAACGGCGCTGACGACACGGGTGATCTCGTCGACGCGACGGACCGAAAGGAATCGGCGACCTGGACCTATCTCACCATCATCATCGGTTGGATAACGTATATTAGCTTTTTCGTCACTTATCTCGTGATGTACGCTTGTCTCATGCCGAGTGCGTCGATGAAGCCGCCCCTCGAGAATTTCCGACTCGAGCGCTACTAAGCTCGAGCAGAAGCCTCGAAAATTCTTTCCTTTCAATGTACATAATTATTCATTCGCTCGCCTCGTGCGTCGCCAACACTCGACACGAACGATTCGTTCGTCATCGCGCCAGAAAAATCATCCGTTTTATTGTCCGTGACCGAAAAATCGTTGGACGATTACGAGTCGCGAGAAAATCGAGACAATTGTATGCCGATACGTTTTGGCTGATGCTACGTCATCGGAAAGGTTCTCGGAGAAAGAGAGAGAACAATCAAACGAAGAGGAAACATTGATGACGAAGTTTGCATCGTTGGAATGCAACGAAATTTTTTTTTCATTCTTTTATTTCTTCATATTTATCATCATTCAATATCGCTTTTTGCTCATTTTCATTGCACATTGCTAATAAGAATCCTGTAAAACGATTGATAACGTGATCGAAATGTTGCAAAAAAATATGGTCTATTCGATGAAAATATATTTTCGTTGCGATCCAACGATGCAAACTTCAACATCATAAATACAAACATACGAATGTGTACGCCTGATGTTCTTATCGTTACTGAAATAAATTCTAAAAGTTTTAAGAAACATATACTACTTACTCCTATTATTCTTGTTCTCGTCGATTAGATTTTTTTCCCACTTGCGGAACATAAGGGTTGTGCTTCTGCAAGATTCTTTTCGTTTAATCTTTTTGGATTTGTATTAAAACATGTATATGCCAGTTATTTATAGAAATTCATGTGTGTTTTGCACTTTGAAGAGTATATATGGGAATATATATATATATATATATATATATATATATATATATATATATAACATAGCATAAAATAATATATTTTATCATATTAACTATTTCATTCTTATGAGTACAGTGGGTCAAAAAAGTATTTGTACACCGCGTGTTTTTCAAATTGTCCTATGAAAAAAAAATAAAATGCTTTGGCATTTTATTTTTTTTCGTAAATTTTTTCGAACATTTTATTTTTCTTCGCCAAAAAAAATGCTAAAGTATTTTTTTTTGCAGAATAATTTGAAAAATACACGCGGTATAAATACTGACCTTGAATGATCTTGAACGACCTTCACCCCCAAATGTTTTTTATGCGGCTTGAGGTGCTCCACAAGATGGTTGAAAAAAAAATGTACCATTTAAAAAAGTGGAGGTGACCTTCACTGTGTGTCAGCGCCTTCATCGAAAAAAAAAAAATTGGTCGCATTTGATGGCCCCCCTCACACCGTACAACTTTTGTCTGGAACATTTTTTTGTGACGTCGATAATTACTGAGTTATTTCGGGTGGCAGAGATAAGAGGGACACCCTGTATATATTATTGGGTGAAGTAAAAACTTCTGAGCGTTTTCCGCTAGATGTCTTTAGTGAGCCATATCTCACGATGTATACATCGCATCGGGTCATACTGTACGGCGATTTAAAGGTGACATTACGCTTCAAAAGAAGTTCTTTGACAGTTTTGTGTACCACTACGACCAAGGTGAAAAGGCGGCGCAGGCGGCCAAAAAAATTTGTGCTGTTTATGGACCCAATACAGTATCGAATGCAACAGCAAAGCGGTGGTTCCAACGATTCCGTTCTGGTAATATGGACATCGAAGATGAGGCACGCTCTGGTAGGCCAATCGTCGAAAATGTCGATAAAATCATGGAAATCGTCGAGTCGGACCGGCATGTGAGCACTTATTCCATTGCCCAAGAACTGACGATTAGCCAGAAAACCGTTTGTAACCATTTGCATAAGGCTGGTCTCAAGAAGAAGCTCGATGTTTGGGTGCCACATGAATTGACGCAAAAGAACCTTTTGGACCGAATTGATGCCTGCGATTCTTTGCTGAAACGTAACGAAATCGACCCATTTTTTAAGCGGATGGTGACTGGCGATGAAAAATGGGTCACATACGAGAACAACAGCTGAAAAAGATCGTGGTCCAATCGCAGTGAGCCAGCCCAAACGATCGCCAAGCCCGGATTAACGGCCAAGAAGGTTTTGCGATGTGTTTGGTGGGGTTGGAAGGGGATCATCCTCTATGAGCTGCTCCCATCGAGCCAAACACTCAATTCGGATCTCTACTGTCAACAATTGACCAGATTGAAGCAGGCGATCAACCATAAGCGGCCAGAATTGGCCAACAGGAAGGGTGTTGTGTTCCATCAAGACAACGCCAGGCCGCACACATCTTTAACGACGCGCCAGAAGCTCCGACAGCTTGGATGGGAGGTTCTATCGCATCCGCCGTATAGTCCAGACCTGGCACCAACCGATTATCACCTTTCCAAGCATTTGCAAAATTTTCTTGATGGTACAAAACTGGCCTCAAGAGAGGCTTGTGAAAATGAGCTGGTCAAGTTTTTTACCAATAGGGACGAGGACTTCTTCAATCGCGGAATTATGAAATTGCCTTCAAAATGGGCAAAAGTTATCGATCAAAACGGCGCATATTTGATCTAAATCGGATAATCCTAACTATGTTAATTTCATCGTCGGAATAAAGCGAAAAAACGCTCAGAATTTTTTACTTCATCTAACATATACAGAGTGGACCACGCAATGTGTGCACCTCTTTTACGACCAAAATATGCGTTGCACAAAAAAATGTTTTATACAAAAATTACATGGTTTATCAGGCTACACTATCTGGTGCATTTATTTTTTTTATAGGTGGAGGCACTTCGAAGATTTGAAGGTCAACTTTATTTTTTCAAATGGAATGCTACATTTTTTATAGCGTAATATGATAGAGTATCGAATTCTGAGTAAAAAAGTATGGACCTTTATTAGCCCTAGAGTTAATAGCTAACGAGTAATTTCACTTTATTACTTTAAAATTTTCTTCACGTAATACTGGACTACAATCATTGAGAAGATTGTGAATCATGATAAATGTGTGTGATGTGGTAAATGTGTTCATATTGATAAACACTGTGATGTAAACACTGCCATTCAGAAATTTGTAGTAGATTTTAATCTCCAACTTGATATTACGTGAAGAAAATTTTAAACTAATAAAGTCAAATTACTCGTTAGCTATTAACTCTAGGGCTAATAAAGGTCTATACTTTTTTACTCAGAATTCGATACTCTATCATATTACGCTATAAAAAATATAGCATTCCATTTGAAAAAATAAAGTTGACCTTCAAATCTTCGAAGTGCCTCCACCTATAAAAAAAATAAATGCAGCACATAGTGTAGCCTTATAAACCATGTAACTTTTGTATAAAACATTTTTTTGTGCAACGCATATTTTGGTCGTAAAAGAGGTGCACACGTTGCGTGGTCCACCCTGTATATATATGTAATGTCATCAGCGCATTTGACTGGTGAGGATGCTTCTCAAATTCGTTTGTTTCGCGGACGGTCCTTATGTTTTTATTTCAAAATAAATCTTTGATTTTGTAGACAGGGAGTTCCTCGAAATGAGCTTTGTATCAATGAGCTTACATTTATCTAAAGGAGATTTCGAGGACTTGGGACATTACATAATGTTGAGTATGGCTCCAAAATCACCCTTCATATAAATATCTGTATGTATAGTTGTGTGTATATATTCTGTAGAAATAACGTAATCGTGATCCACCGCGGCGCTCTTATCGGTATAAGGCGGTATATAACTGTACCTGTCCGCGAGCCCGCGTTCTCTTCTCGTGAAGATACCACGGCAATCACGCTTCTCTCTCTCTCTCTCTCTCTCTCTCTCTCTCTCTCTCTCTCCTTCTCTCTCTTTCTTTCTTTCCCTCTGGCTCTTTCTTTCCTTCTCTTTTTCTCTTCTGTTCTCTCGGCTCTCGACACGTGAACGCTTATCTTTTTCCTTCTCACTCTTGCGGAGGATCGTCGTCGTCGTCGACGCCGCGCGCGGGCGCGCACGTCCAGCAGTCCTCCCGCGGCGCATACCGTACTATTAGCAATTCTACCGTTACGATAAATATACGTGGAGAAGCAGCGGAGCAACAGCGAGAGAGAGAGAAGCTTTATCCCCCCCCCCCCCCTCCTCTCTCTCTCTCTCTCTCCCCCACTCTTTTTGGCGATGCAAAAGCCAGAACGAATTGCATGTGTGTATGTGTGTGTAAAAAAATCTATATATGTATATTGAATTGTGTTTATTAGACTATCATCATTTCTCGTTACTGCATCATTATTTCAATTGATTTTTGTTATCCTGTGATTTCTATTATCTTCTTTTCCGTCCCGCAGCGCTCCGGTGCGGTGGTGGGAGGGGGAGGGGGGTTGGAGTGGATTGTCCCTGATCTCTTTCCTCCGCACTCCACCCTCCCATTGTTGTCGGGGCCTCGTAAAAGTGGCCCCGCTATATGGATATATAATGTCCAGTCACGAGGTCTCGAGCTTAGAAAATGCACACCCTTTGGCGCTCATTATAAAGTTAGAGAGAGACCGAATGGTCTAACTGCTCGTAATAATTCTCGATGCGCGCACGCACGTCTTGGATCCAGCGAACATATATATATATCTGTGGGACAGGGTGAGAGAGGAGGGGTTGGATCTAGGAGAAGTTTCAGAGCGCCCCCCCCCCCCTCCTCTAATACTTTTCATGGTCTTTTTTCTCCTTTTTGTCCATCTCGTCTTCGGTTCTCTCTCTCTCTCTCTCTCTCTCTCTCTCTCTCTCTCTCTCACTCTCTCACTCTTTCTCTCTCTCTCTCTCTCTCTCTCTCTCTCTCTCTCTCTCTCTCTCTTTCTTGCTTACCCTTCCGCGCGCTCCCGCTCTCTTCATCTCTCTCACTCTCTTGGACGAAGATTGCCGCCATGAGATTAGAGAAAAGGAGGAACGCAAGGCGCGAGACGCGAGGAAGCCGCGCGCGCAAAGGAAAGGAAAAGGAACGAAGACTGCACCTATCGGACCTTTCTCGACAAATCGTCTGGTCTCGTCGCGACTATATTATTGTTTGATTCCCCCTCTCTCTTCATCGTCTCTTCATATTTCATTGCTCATCCCCTCACAAAATATAGCACATTTTTTAATTTTTATTCACAAAATTGCCGAATTTTTTCAAGCAATACAATGAATTCCATTAAATTCCATAATTTCCATAATTTATTCCCTTAAATGTAATTAATTCAATTTAAACATTTTTTTTAACACTCCGACAGTCAAGGATCATGGCTTTGGGCTCTGAGTATTTTTATGATCGAATGCCGATCAATTTTATAGTCAATAATAACAAGTTGATTCAGTTCGTAGATGAAATATTTGTGATATTATTATTATGTCATCACTCATTAGTATTTATTATTATTATTACGATTGTTATTATGTCATCAATATCATTATTGTTAATGGTATTGTATCAACGTTACAATCATCATGATTATCATTATTATTATTATGCTGGTGTTGTTCGCATAGAGTGCAAAATGAACATTTCCTCAGGCCCAGAATTCCGGAATACGAAGCACAGTAAAAATCGATGAAACTTTTTTTAAAGTCTATAACAGGCATAATCATTTAGGCGCAATCCACGTACTCGAAAAATAAAAATAAAACGAAATAAAAAACGAAGAGCACGCATAACCGAATGGTATGTTGCAGAGGATGTAGGACATATTGATTACGGGTGAAACGGCCCGTATGTGGATATAACGTACCTGTATATACATGGGAGTTGACTACGAGCGAGAAGTAAGGAGAGCCTATGGGTGCCCGCGAGGAAATATTTTCTTAACTATCGGTGAGTCTCGATCGACCCGGAAACGACGTTGCAGTATTTCCTGGAAACTCCGGGCTCCCCCCGAAGGTAAAGAGAAAGAGAAGTGTACGCGTGTGTACATATACAGGGTGATTCACAACTATCAGCGTTTCCTTTGACAAGCATACAGATCGTGTCATTGCGAGCAAAATACTTTTTTGAAAAATATCGTGCGACAAAAATTCGCTGAGATATTCGCGTTCAAAGATTGACGCTGAGCACACAATGGCACAGTAGTTGCTCACGCGCAATTTTTTTTTTTTCATCGAATATTACATAACAACCGAAAGTTATCAAATCATATAATCGATTGGCAAAGCGAGACTCTGTGTTTACTATTGCTTAGGGAATAAAGAAGTTTTGAGAACAAAAAAATTGACTTATCTGAAGGTTGATTCGAAGACGTGCTCGAGCCGGCTTGCACACTCCGCGCGGGAATTACTACTGTGCCATTCTTTACTACACTGACAGAAAAATTCTTTTGATATTAACTGGATGCGTCTATTTGATTTTTTTTTTTAATTTGAATTAACTCGATTTTTCGTGAAATCAAATTTTTTCTATTGCATTCCATTATTGAAATGATTTATTTATTCAAATAAAGATCTATTTAATATCGTCTAATGAATATTTTATTTATTCCTAATAAATCTGTGATTTGGTTTTATCTGGTAGTATAAGACAAAATAGACAGACGGAAAAATGATAAATGATTCAGTCTCTCAAAAATCGCGTGGCATTGTTTTCATTAGAAGACCGTTGTAACATTCTGCAGTTGAGTCTAAAGTCTCTCTATACTTAAATAGTCGCGCCTGTCAATAAAAGGGACGACGATACCTTTCTTTTTTTTCCAAATAAAAGCCTTGTTAGTGAAAAAAAAGGAAAATAAATCAACTTTTTTTCACCGCACTTTCATGCCATGAACCTTTATTCCTTTTTCGCATTCATGCGATATATCGGGTTTTACCTTTTTTAAATTTAATTTGAATATATTTAATATTTAAAAAGAATAGCTTGAATAAATAGAAGAATATATTTTAACCACATAGGGTCGTAGTAGGCCGTGAGACAAGGAAATAACCTGGTTGATTTAAATAGATCCAATTTAAATTAAATTTTTTTTTTCTTGGCAGTGTACTTGGACTTTAAACGCGAATATCTTGGCCAATTTTTGTCGCACACCATTTGAAAAAAAAGATTATTTGGCTCGCAATTACACGTATGCTCGCAAAGCCCAATAGTTGTGAATCACCCTGTACATATATATATATATATATATATATATATATATATATATACCGCTGGATTTAGAAGATGCACACACATCGAGAGGAGTGGGTGAAAACTTCTATTTTCAACTTCTTGCATCCATTCTCCCTCTCCACCCCCGTGCCCACCTATATATCGCACTCTCCACGCTAACTGGGCCGGTTGTCAATTGCCCTTAAGCACGGAGAGAATTAAAAAGTAATTTTTGTTGTGAATTTCACGGTAAAAATCACCGTGATATATTTCAATGTGGTAACAAGTGAAAAAAGCATAATAATTCGTATGCGACAAGTTTTTTTTAACTCACGTTACAGAAAATTTCAAACACGTAGCTAAAATTTTACTATACAAGAAGGGTAGCGCGCACGATAATTTTTACCGAGAGCACAATACATTTTCCTATAACACTCATTAAATTTTATAACAAATCTTAAAATAACTGTTATAAAGACGATACTTTTTTTATAGACATTTTTGAAAGGCATAAAATAATAAAATGTACAGTAAAATTTCGCTGATATTATATATTTTTTAAATTTAAGTTTTGCGTATTTTGTTACACATCAAAATTTACTAGAAAATCTGGTAAAATGTTCTATCTGAAGAAGAAATTTTATTTTATTTTCGTGAAAATCTGTGTTTTACTCAGTAAGAATAAGTGAAGTTTCAGGGTTGTCATCGGGTTACCGTTACTGCACGGTAATTTTTAACATTTAATTCTCCCCGTGAGGAGTTTCGGCAATAAAATCGAAATGCTCGTAAACAGTTGAAATTTATTATTAACTGGCGGGTATTTCAAATTCGGCGGATGTTTAAAACCTACATAGTATCACAATATTTGAACTTTATAATAAAATGTATTTATTCGTCCGCTCGACATTTTTAACGTTTTCTCGACTTGCCGAATCAAAAACTCTTTATAAAACGTTGCACGTTGAACGTTTTTCACTATTTAAATAACCTGGAGCTGACGATGCTTTAACGTTAGTCAGTCGTACCAATATCAGAGAACGCCGCGCCAAGTCTATCGGTTATTTTTTCTTGAATAATATTGCAACATATTTATATTCAATTGCAAAAATGATAAGTATTGGTATCATTTCCCGGCTTTTTCAACAATATTATGAGTTGGAAATTTCCCGATGATAATTTATTTTTACATAAAATTTAATTCGCAAGAGGTTGGCAGCCTGTCAATAACTCATTGTATTTTCATCCTCACTCTTGCCGATAAAGAACACTATCGTAACTCCGTAAAAAAAAATTGTGCTTCTACGTCGTTTAATTATGGAGTGTATCAAATTTTCGAGTCTCTCTCTCTCTCTCTCTCTCTCTTTCCTTCCAAGTTTCTCGGTACGGCGAATAAGCAAAATATTTGGCCAAAATACTATTATGGAAATTATCGGCGATGGTCGTGCGCTATAGAGTTCAAGCTATAAAAAAAATCAAAACGTTTGCCTAAGTTTTTAGAGGAAAAAAGAATTATTCTATTGACAGGAAGTAATTTTATTTAGCCCAAACAATCTGATGCTTAAAAAAAATCTGTTCACTAAAAATCAACTACAATTTGCACCACGTCAATCTATCGTAACGTTGTCGAAGTTTGCATCGTTGGAATGCAACGAACCTTTTCATTTCTTCGATTTCTCCATTTCCATAAATGTCGAAAATGTTATCTTGCGAGTTGTTTCTGTAAATCTGCAAATAAAATCCACCATGAGTGATTTTCGCGGCCGAAAAACGTGCAAAAAAAAAAAAATGGATGGAATTAAGAAACATTCGTTTCGTTCCAACGATGCAAACTTCAATATCGTATATATTGTTATTGTTCTTGGACAGTACGCTCTCACTTCAAAAGAAAATACCTGCTGCACGACTATTCTTTTTGCCAAAATAAAATGTTCACCCTTCAAATCGAATCGCGATAAAAATAGAAGAAATTATACTAAAATAAATAACGACACTCCGTGTTTTATTTAATCTGCGCTGAGAAACAAGAGGGATCATTAATTTTCCTGGAAATATATTAATCGAACGCCGGCTTGGTATTTGCGGGTATCACGTTGAGTGTGCCATCGAGAAATATCTCTCTCTCTCTCTCTTCTCTCGATGGAGAGACCAAGCCTGGCCGCACGTTTGATTAATCGTTCTTGCATATATATATATATATATATATATATATATGGGGTAAGAAAAGAACGGAGCCGCGTCGATCGCCAACGATGACGTGACACTTGACTTGACGTACTGCCACGATCACGGCCCTCGTCGCGCACATCGGAATGGCACACGTACATGGGACCGTCCTTGTCAAATTGACCGACAGCCTAATTCACCAACTAATTCTTACGAACTCCTCGCTTCGGTTGTCAATCTTCTTTCTTCCCTTCGCATTTCCAACGATAAAAAAAGGACATGATGTTTTTTTTTTTCCTCGCAGTTACGTTCGTGTTGTTACACAATTGTTATTTGATTTTTGTACTTCGATTGGCAAAAACATTAAGGTAGTAATCTCGCCGTAGTCACGTTAAAAAGTTTATTCTCCGCTCAATCAACGAAAGCTTCGAAATATTGCGAAATATCCGTATAATGTAGGTTGTACATCTTATCGGGATGTAAAAACTTATAAAGTAATGACGAAAACGCCTAATATAATGCTATCTATTCCGGCTATTTATACGTAGATACTCTGCGTATACGGATATGCAACACACTACTGTGATCTGGTTCTAGTCTGCTCCAGACGCTTCGCGGCGCTAGCGTCGCTAGACATTCACGGAGAGAATTAAATGTTAAAAATTACCCTGCAGTAGCGGTAACCAGATGACAACCCTGAAAGTTCGCTTATTATTACTGAGTAAAACACAGATTTTCACGAAAATCAAATAAAATTTCTTCTTCAGATAGAAAATTTTACCAGATTTTCTAGTAAATTTTCATGTGTAACAAAATACGCAAAACTTAAATTTAAAAGATATATAATATCAGCGAAATTTTACTGTGCATTTTATTGTTTTATGCCTTTCAAAAATGTCTATAAAAAAGTATCGTCTTTATAACAGTTATTTTAAGATTTATTATAAAATTTAATGAGTGTTATAGGAAAATGTATTGTGCTCTCGGTAAAAATTATCGTGCGCGCTACCCTTCTTGTAAAGTAAAATTTTAGCTACGTATTTGAAATTTTCTTTAACGTGAGTTAAAAAAAACTTGTCGCATACGAATTATTATGCTTTTCTCACTTGTCACCACATTGAAATATATCACGATAATTTTTACCGTGAAATTAACGACAAAAATTACTTTTTAATTCTCTCCGTGTTGCTTAATTTAAATCGCTATATCTCTGAAACTAGACGGTAAAAAGTCATTTTTTTCACCTACTACGTCATATGTTCCTCTGTAATTGATACATTTCTTGATCTGTAGAAAAGTTTCGAAGTTATTGTGACATAGCGTGAAATGTGAAATTTTCCACTGCTCCCCAAAAGACCACGTGGAAAACCATGAAGTCTTTGATTGCCAATATCTCGAAAACGGAACGGTGAATTCTTTTGAAATTTTGCAGGTAATCATTTAATAGTGTCTTGAATGAGTCGTCAAAATTAAAAAAAAAAAAAACCTATAGAAAAACGCCTTCGCGAGACTACTACCAATTCAATCTTGCCATCATTATCATTATTATTGCTACTACGAGTACTGCGACTACCGTTACTATTATCACTGCAGTCATTATTATGATTATTGCTATTGCTATCGTTGCTTCTATTTGTGCTGCTATTATTATTATTGTAACAGATTAATTAAAATGTTTGCTTCTTATACAATATATGTATATTTATATATTAATTATCGTACATTCGAAAAATGAAAATTGATTTGGCGAGTAGTACAGCAAGAGAGAGAGACAGAGAGAGAGAGAGAGAGAGAGAGAGAGAGAGAGAGAAAGCGAGAGAGAGAGAGAGAGAAAGAGGACGAGAGGGAGAGTCCGGAGGCATCGCAGGTGCTCGCTCGCGTGGTTTTCTTCGGTTGTATCTCGCGGCGGTGCATGCTTCCCCTCGACCACGATACGAGGAAGTCGTGTCGGTGCATCGAGAGCGAGACCGGAGAGGCCATTGAGAAAAGAAAGAAAAAACCAAACAAAAAAAAACACGCACATTATGACGCAAAAATAACATTTGTCTCGTTTGCTATTACGCGCGATACATATATCTGCACATATATATATATATATATATATATATATATATGTGTGTGTACATGGGTGTACACATAAAACACATTGTGTCAATTGAAAGCAACGCACGCGGAACCGTGCACTTGACACTTTCTGTCGATTGTGAAAACAAATGAACGCCACGGGTGGTAGGCATCAACAATGCTTATCTGTTTGCCCAACCAGTTTGCCGTCGACGAAAGTTCGCATTTGGGAAAATATTTTTGTTTTCCGCACTCGTACGATACGAAGAGATTTTCGCTCTTGATAGTTCGACGCGTTGATTCGAACGAGTCAGCGAGAGTTATATGACGAATTCCCATTCGAGTGAAACAATGAAGTGTTACATTTTTATAAGATTATATGAGTGTGTGTGTGTGTGTGGGAGTGTGTGCATGTTATATATTCCGTGCAGTAATTAGTCAAAATCATGATGTTTATGTTTATTGAGACGAAACGTGATGGGCATTCTAATTATGTAGTTGTGATGAGAAATATCATTATATATTGGGAGTACAAATTAATTCGGTCCGTTTTTTGTGGTAAAAAATCCATTTATTTCAAAATAAAAGCTACGAATAGATTAATCAAAGTATTGTCCATCGCTGGCTTCTACTTTTTCCCACCTCTCAGGCAATTTTCGAATTCCATCTCGAAAAAAAGTCTCGCCTTTTGAGGCGATCCAAGGTTTGAGCCAATTTTCGATTTCTGCGAACGAAGTAAACCGACGACCTGCTAAATCCTGCTGCATCCGTCGGAACAACCAGTAATCCGAAGGAGCAATGTCCGGAGAATACGGCGGGTGCGGTAAAATATCCCATTTGAGCGTTTCCAAATATTTTTTTTTACGACCTTTGCGACATGAGGCCGAGCGTTGTCATGCAGAAGAATATTTTTGTCATGTCTTTGCTCGTATTCCGGTCGTTTTTCTCGTAATGCACGGCTCAAACGAATCAATTGTAGTCTATACCGATGGCCCGTAATGGAATCGCCAGGTGGTAGCAGCGCATTGGCTCATTTGGCTGTCCACGGTGAGGCTTGTCTTCAACGCTGAAGTCACCGTTCTTAAAGCGTCGAAACCATTCCCTACATGATTTATCAGCTGGAGCATCATCACCATAAACTTTAACCAGCATTCGATGCGCTTCAGCTGCACTTTTCTTCCAATTAAAGCAGAAAAGTAAAACTTCCCACAAATGCTGCTTAGTTAACACAAAATTTGACATATTCAACATAGTAAAAAACAAGGTTTTTTAATGGAACTCAAAGCGATATAAACTGAATGTTATTGACAGATGTCTGACCTCTCGGAAACCACCGAAATCAGCTGTCACTATGAAACATTCATAACAGCCAGAGCCATCTCTTGAAAACGGGCCGAATTAATTTGTACTTCCAATATATCTACATATAATAAAACTGTAGGTCACGTATACTTGGTCGCTTGTAACTCGAGAACTACGGAATTATTTTCGACAAGTATTTCACAGAAAGTCAGCTTGAAGTCTGGAATAGGATTTTGGCTAATCGGCATTACGCTGTGTAGATAATTACAATTATAACAAACAAACGTAACGAAGATCATATTAAAAAAAAAAAAAAAAAAAACAAACGCGCACGAGCGAATAAACAAATGAACGAATATGCAAAGAAACGAAAATTTACGAATAATCATGAGTTCTGTGTAATTTTTTAATTATTTATAAATGCACCAAGATTTAAAGAAAAATATAGAATCGAGGGAGTATTTTTGCCATCGAAAGGATTTCAACGCGGGCGATGCCGAGGAGACAGATGGTGTTGAAGTTTGCATCGTTTGAATGCAACGAAAGTTCTTCTTTTTATTCTCATTTCCTGAATTTCATTATTGTTTAAAATCTTTTTTTGCAGATTGATATTGTCGATCTCCAAATAAGTATTTTGAAGGATTTTTTGTTGGGCGAAGTCTGCCAAAAAACTTTTAGCTTTTCGGGAAACTTAATTTTTATTGCAATCCAACGATGCAAAGTTCAGTCTCATAGGGGACAGCTGCTAGGACTTAATGCAAGTTTTTTCAATTAATTTTTTAAGTTGCCCACGTCTCACTTACAAAAATCTATCAAAAATAATAATATCTCGAAAATGGTTAAAGCATTACTGGGTTATTTCATAGCGGAAATTATGTCTTACAACCCTTTCAGAGGATCGTGACCAATATCCAGTAGCCCTGTACTGGAACCGATGAAAATCATTTAAGTCGTACAACTTTTAAGTTGTACAGCTTAACGGGTACAACTTTGCTTATAAAACATATAAATTTTGTTTAATTGGGCCCCAAGGACTAAGGAAAATACCAGTTTAACGGGCGGCACGGTTGCCAAACAAAAAAATCCGTAACCGCGCAAGGCGAAGTACCGTTTGTCGGAGTCATTTCTTGAGTTCCAACGTGTTTACTCTTGTAGGTTTTTACGTATTACCCTTCTCATTTGAACCCTTTTCTATCACTCCCCACTCGCACTTCGCTAATCTAACCCAACTGCCATTGCGTCCACAGCCGTTTTAAGCTGCACTATACCGTATTTGCCCGAGGGTACGGGGAAACTGTGGAAAACTCGTACCGGTATAGACGACCACATATTATTCTGATTTCCTGGTGCACAGACGTTTTATTCAAGTATTTACAGCCATGCCGGGCAGAAATATTGTCATGGATACAGTTCGATTCGGACTAGGATCCTGGTTTCTCAATCGGGATTCAGTCGGACATCGGAGATCGGTTCCGGGAGCGAAATGTAACGCCCGCAAATCGGATTTCAGCCAGGATCCTAATCCGGGGAACTATTAAGGCCACTTAGGCCACTCTAGGATTTTCCAAAATTTTTTTTTTTTTTGTTAAAAATGTACCTTAGTACCTACAAAATTATATTCCAAAAAATTATCGGTGTGAAAAATCTCTAAGTACACAATTTTCGAATTCTAGCGCAACCCCTCTTGATTTATGTCGTGACTTTCTACTAACTCTAAACGCGTTTATCTCAAATCTACACTTTTCAAGTCGGTCGGACTCATAACTCAAACAAATTTCAACCGGTTCACTTGAATTTTTAACTGTATATTTAGAATTACATTTTCTGAGGCACTACGTAGAATTTTTTAAATTATATTGCATAGTTCCTTTTTTATAAACAATTTTCTGACGATTTTCTCATGGCATTTTATATTTTTTGTTTTCGAAATACACTATTTTGACAAAAAACAATATATCAAAAAAATCCTACGTATATCTATAGCTATTCTTATATATAATCGAAAAAACTTTAGTGTCTCATCATAACTGAAAAATTATAGGAGCTGTTGGTCCGGCCGCTGACCTTTCAGAAACAAAGGCGTCATCGGAAATATGCTGCACAGTCGCCATTTTGACATGTATCGCTGTGAAAAAATAATTGTGTATAGTCAATTACGTGTATAATAAAACCCCTATTTTGTAATTCCGATTTATTTTATGTTTTCGCTGTAAAAAAAAACACAAAATATGCCCTTTTTGGACTCTAGAGTGGCCTAAGGCCTTAAGGACTCTAGTCAGAATCTAAATAGAAACTTTGCATAGGATCCAGGCTAGAATACCGAACTTCTTGAACAAGATCTAGTTCGATATCGAATCGGATCTCAGGCATGAATGGAAAAATCACCAGGAGATAACGATCCGTATCAGCTGGGGACGCTGGACGTTTTCTGAAATAATGTATTCATGAAACTGAAAAAGTTTAGGTAAAAATTAGTGTTACAGTATAATTGTCAAAACGTATATATCTTAATAACAGATATCCAAACAAAATTCTTTATATTTAATAAAAAATTTCGAAAAAACAATATATAGACCTTTAAAGACTTATATTTTCTGGAGAAAAGTGATATAGGTTATTTATTCTAAGTAATTATATTTAAATTGAATGGAGATCGTTCGAGCTAAGAAAGTATGTATTTAATTTTCTAAGAAAAATGTATTTAATAATTATTCGAAATACGTATGTCAAATTCTTGTCACCGCGTCGCCGGCCTTGTGCTACATAGTGGGCGCCATCTGGATTCTGATGCGGAAACCTCTTCTAGGGAATCTGTATCATACCCCGATCGGGATCTGGTAAGAACTTAGGTATCCCTAAGGAATTTCTGCACGGGAAGGTCTCAGAAGTACTGGCCTTCCGCCGACAGGTTGATGCGCCAGCCGGTGCACGGCTAAGCGGTCACCGCTCCGGTATATATATATATATATATATATATATATATATTTCTCATGCCAACTATGTAATTCTGGTCCATATGACGGTTTGGCTCAACACATATAAACAGCTTGATTTTTCTACTGGTTAGCGCATAGAACCTCAAGCTGAAATGAGGCTCGGATTTCAGTCACCCAGGCCCTATGATCGGAAGCCCACTCACTCGACGACTTCGGATCCAATGCACCGAATTTCATGCCCAAAGAATGCTCCTCGTCGCTTCTTTCTCTCTCTCCTTCTCTCTGTCTCTGTCTATTTCTCTCTTTCTTCGTCGCACGGCCCGCGAAAGCTAAGGGGACTCCGCGGGTCCCTTGTGGCAGTCGTGATGGTGATGGTGGTGGTGGTGGTGGTGGTGGTGGTGGTGGTGGTGGTGCTGCTGCTGCTGCTGTTGCTGCTGATCTTGCCGCTGCTATACGACGCCGTGTTGGCGTGGCGCGCGCGGTGTGTTACGGTAGGTTATGCCTTGCATTCCATCCTCGGTCGACGAACCGAGACGAAGGCACCGCGAACTACCATCGGTGGAAGCAACCACACGACGTATACGTACACACACACACACGCGCACACACACACACACACACACACACACACACACACACACACACACACACACACACACACACACACACACACACACACACACACACACACACACACACACACACACACACACACAACAAACACACATACACACATGCACATGGGCAAAGATGATTTTGAAGACAATCTACTTTGAGGACCGTCTTCATATTTTCGCCAATTTTCCGTGGTACTCTACATTATGTGAACCTTGACGTCCGCAAAATTACCTTTGGATAAATGAGAACACTTTTATATACAGGTCATTTCAACGACCGTCCCTGTACCCAAAATCAACGATTCGGTTGAATGACTTTTAGGGACGGTCCTCGAAATAGCTACATGTACTAATAAGTAACTTTACATAAGTATAACGGGTTCAGAATAGCCCTCTTCTCTCTTTCTCTCTCTCTCTCTTTCTCTCTCACTAAATATATATCCTCACTATATATATATATATATATCCATACGCAACATGAGCTATCGATGTATTTGTGGGGGGATAGTGAGCAACATGGTCGCAGATGTTACCATCTCACTCTTTTCTGTGACCCATGGATCTATATACATATATATACTCGTATATAGGTGTATGTACGTATTCTTGAGACTCTTCGACGTTTTCCGTTGCTCGCACTTCTTCCTCCTTTGATACCACTTTTGTCTGTACCTACTTCGTGGCTATATATATATATATATATATATATATATATAAGTATAAGTATGCATGTATGCGTGTGTTTACATATATACATATCGGTGTATATATATCGTATACACAGGGTGACAATTATAAGATGGTCATGTGTTTTTTAAGGGTCTGGCGTGCAGATTTTGCGACCGAGAAAAATAAGATGTTTAATGGTTTTTCAAGTCCCCTTTTTTTTTTAAATATAGCGTATTTTTGTGTTTAGTAGTATTCATCAGAAAAAAATCGACCAGTCCGTAGGAAAAACAAAATTTCATTCTGTATTCAGCAGAATGAAGATTATTAAATTCCGAGTACGAAACATTCCTGAAAAACTGTTTTTATATGGACATTATGATACGAGTACGAAAAAACTTTTTTTTTAACGAGTGTGAGTTTGCAGCACGGGCCGAAGACGAGTGTTGCAATCACACGAGATTAGAACAAGTTTTTTTTCGTCGTGTGTTGCACGAAATGTTACTTTACGAGGTGTGAAAATGGGGGGTTTATGCATGCGAAGCGTACGTAAAACGTTCATTATCGTACTGAGTGAAATAAATGAAATTAAATTCAATTTATCCACTTTAATATAGATATTCGATAATTGTTCCCTCTCGATGACGGAATTCACAAAAAAAAGTTCTTCAGGAGTATTTCGTATTCGGAATTTATTTATTTTTATTCTGGTCTACTCAATGATAATTAACATATCTAACATAAACCCAAACATTGAATAAAAAATACTCGTTGCAAAAAAAAACCCAAAAAATCGAATCTAAACGCAAACATTGAATAAAAATACTGGATTTAACAAAAACCTAAAAAAAATCGAATCTAAAGCCAAACATAAAATAAAAGAACTCCACGCAAAAAAAAAACGCAAAAAAACGAACCTCAACCTAAACATTAAAAAATAATATTCGTTTGAAAAAACACCAAGAAATCCGAAATAAAGTCAAACATTGAAAAAAAATACTCTATTTTCAAAAACTCAAAAAAAAAAAACGAACCAAGACACAAACGTTAAAAAACGTTGTGCCTTGGTTCGTTATCGTCAACTACTAGTTGATAATTTTTCCGGAATACTCAATTTTTTCTGGCGAATACTACTTATCACGAAAATACGCTGTATTTTTTTTTCAAGAAGTCTTGAAAAAACCATTGAAAATAATTTTTCTCGGTTGCAAAATCTCCATACAAGACTCTTAAAAACACATTGTCACCCTGTATATTATATATATGTGTGTGTGTGTGTGTGTGTGTGTGTGTGTGTGTGTGTGTGTACATATATACTTTCTGTTCTCGCTTTCGCTAATTTTCTACGCGTCTACGTCCTCTTCAAGAATGTCTGCCGTTTTTTTCCTTTCGCCATTTTTTCTTCTTCTTTTTTCCTTTTCCCCATTTTTTTCGTTGTTTATATATTTTCTTGTTTTCCTTCAATGTCCGATAAACCGAACGGACAGAAAGAGAGAGAGAGAGAGAGAGAGAGAGGCGCATAGCTCTCCAAAGTTGCTTCCTCGCACGCACTTTCGCGAATGCATCTTATCCTCGTTGGTAGAAGACTCCTTATGAAGTTAGCGTCCATCCGAGTGGTTGGCGACGCAGCTCGATCGTACGGCAGATCTGTCAGTATTTTTGGGATTTTTTCGGCAGTCACGCGTGCCACACATAACGTCCGCCCCAACGAATAAGCTCGTCGCGAGTTATGTAGGATTTTTTCAATTTTTCTTTCGCATCTTTCATTTTTTCGTCAATTTCTTTCTCTTCTTTTTCCATCTTAAATTCACGATGCTCGCGTGTCGTCGATATTGTGCTGGGAATCGGCTTGATATATCGTTTCGTTGCGTGACGAAAGTCTCGGACTGCGCTGTGTGCGTTCTCTCTCATTCGCGAGTTATCGAGAGAAAGTCTCCTCCGCGATGCGTCTTCGTTTATTTAACTGTTTTGTCTTCTCTCTCTCTCTCTCTCTCTCTCTCTCTTTCTTTCTATATATATATATTTTTTTTCTTCTCTATGCACAATGAACCGGGAAACCACAACGACGACTAGCTGCGTCTGCTCTCTCGTACCTGCTGTATCCTTTATCCAATACCGTTTTGCTTTTCTTTTATTTCGAGCAAGTTCTTTCCTCGCTATTATTTATCCTCGTGTCTCTCTGTGCCGAATTCTCCCGAGGTGAATTGGCTGATATTGTATTGCGCATTTTTTTTTAACTCCCTTTCTGTCTTTCTCTCTTTCTCCCACTCCCACTCCCCCTCTCTCTCTCTCTCTCTCTCTCTCGCTCTCGCTCTATTTCTCGCGTACAAACGCATACTGTCTCTCTCATATTGGTCGTGGATACCCTCGGGTTATAATACGATGGATAGCCTAACCATCACGTCTAAACTTTAAACCTGCTGGTTTCTATAAACGACTATTATGTGCATACAGACATATATATATATATATATATATATTGGCAAAGGGTATTCTGGACCAATCGAATTTAATTAATGTTGAGTATGGGGGCAATGGACTACTATGAGGACGGTTCTCGAAGTCGGTGTCTTCAAAGTTGTCGTCTCACTCCCTCTCTTTCTCCCTCTCTCTCTCTCTCTCTCTCTCTCTGGTTATATATATATATATGCATTGATACGTCTCTCTTTCGTTTCTCGTCCAACATCTGACGAGAACGAACAAAACCGAGCCGATCTGGCACTTTAATGGGTCCGAAAGTCTGTACAGTTTCTCACGCGATATTCTATACGCCGCTGTCCCGCGAACTATTTTACATAAACGATCCGTTATTCGAATCATATACGAAGAGACTAAAAATTAAAAAAAATAGTTGAAAACAGAAAAAAAAAAAACGAAAGAATATCGACTACACTTATATTCTATGCTTGGGCTTCGCCGGCCCAAATTCTTTGAGCGGACGAATTTTTCGCGTGCGCGTTTTCGTCACTGTTTTTTTTTTCTCTCGTAGCTTTTCGCCGATGAAAATTACAAGATGGCGACGAGAATTTTCTCACGATCGCGTTGACTGGACGTTACGAGGACTGATATAAAGAGTTGAGAGAAGCGCAAAGAGAGAGACAGAGAGAGAGAGAGAGAGACGGAGATGGACATTGGTTGACTATACCGCCATGACTTCACTTTCTAATTCCTCTCGTACGTTTCTCGTATATATCAAGGAGAAGAAGGAGGAGGAGTAACCAGCCCCGCGAGATCCCGTGAATTCGCAATGGACTTTTCTACATCGCGCCACGGAGAGTATGTGATGTGCATGAAAGCGAAAAAAAAAAAATAATAGAAAATTCGCACGCGGCGATCGTGTCCAATCTCTCGATAACGTGTGTACGTGTGAGTGGAAGAAGGAAAGGGGAAAAAAAAATTCTCGCTCACTATTGTGAGCGTGGTGAATATTCCCATTACCGATGTATCAGTAACGATTACCAAATACTCGCGACGATAAAAATAATTTTATTGCATTGGTGACTTTTTCCCCTCGTTTTCTATTTGTTGGATAAATTATTCTAATAAATTAATTCAAATAATTTTGCTTTATTACGTTCGGTATCATGATCATCATTATTATTATTGTTGTGAGCTTGTTCAGGTTTATTTTCTTGTTGTGGTAAATATTCCAAATAGGGCATCTTCCTTGAATAGACCTGACCTTGACATATTTGTCAAAAACACGTTTTTAAACATCTTTCGAGGAAATTTGGGCGTCGACAATGTTTCAAAAATCTCACACATATATATGTTGTTGAGAAAATGTTTTGAAAATGTCATTTATATATATGTTTATATATATGTTGCTTAGAAAAATGTTTAAAAACGTGTCGTTAACATAAATGTTGCTTAAAAAATGTTTAAAAAAACATCGCGAATGTATATGTTATTTAAAAAAATGTTAAAAAACGCACCACATATATACGTGTTGCTTAAAATATTATTAAAGATCTTTTTAAAAATGTCACATATATATACGTTTCAAAAAAATGTTTAAAAACATGTATGTATGTACGTGACATTTCTACAAATATTAGCGACGCCTAATATAGCAGATAGCAGGAAATAGAGAGAAGACATTGAGAAAAGATTGCCTCGTTCTTTTTGGGGCTGAGTTTTTTGCAGCTAGTTTAAGCTTGCTGAATGCGACGCATTGCGTTATGGATAATTCTTCTTTGAACGGGTTACACCCAGTTCGCGGCCGGAAAAAAGAGGTGTTCTCGTGATTGTTTTTTTGGGAAATGGGTGCAGGTTTTTAATTTTTTTATTGGGAAATATTTATAAACGCCGGAGATACAGTAAATTGCACAGACCGCTGTGCAAAAAAAGGTCCTTCGCGGTGACCACTCCTGCTCGGGAACAAATCATCTGAAATTAAAAAACCAAATGAATTCAGTTTTTGTACCGTGTATTATCTAGTCTTTAATCGAAGGATTCAATAAAATAATGATTTTTGAAAAAATGGTCGCCGATCGAAAGTGATTGTCGAAATTTCGGTGAAAAAAAAACACTCTATTTTCCTTGATATAAAAAAAAGTATGCATTGAAAAAAAAAAAAAATCCTTCGATTAAGGACTGCCTTTTGATATACAAAAAATGTCTGTGAAATTTGAAGCAGATCGGTTTAGTTGTTTTTGAGATATTCTGTTCACCGATTCTCAAAAAGTCATTCCGAGAAAAACGCGTTTAAAGTTTTACGTCAGGTACATACACGGAGAGAATTAAATGTTAAAAATTACCGTGCAGTTACGGTAACCAGATGACAACCCTGAAACTTCGCTTATTATTACTGAGTAAAACACAGATTTTCACGAAAATAAAATAAAGTTCTTCTTCAGATAGAAAATTTTACCAGATTTTCTAGTAAATTTTCATGTGTAACAAAATACGCAAAACGTAAATTTAAAAAATATATAATATCAGCGAATTTTTACTGTGCTTTTTATTATTTTATGCCTTTCAAAAATGTCTATGAAAAAGTATCGTCTTTATAACAGTTATTTTAAGATTTATTATAAAATTTAATGAGTGTTATAGGAAAATGTATTGTGCTCGCGGTAAAAATTATCGTGCGCGCTACCTTTCTTGTATAGTAAAATTTTAGCTACGTATTTGAAATTTTCTGTAACGTTAGTTAAAAAAAACTTGTCGCATACGAATTATTATGCTTTTCTCACTTGTCACCACATTGAAATATATCACGGTAATTTTTACCGTGAAATTCACGACAAAAATTACTCTTTAATTCTCTCCTTGTACGTAGATAAAATACCTACCTGTAAACGCTCATAACTCCCCCAATTTTCAACGGACCGACTTGAAATTTTGAGAGAATATTTTTGAAAGGTTATATTATAAGAATCCGTCGAAAACGAAAAATCGATTTTTTCAAAAATTCCCACTAGGTGTAGCTCCTTTAAACCGTCAGCGATGCCTAAAATTCGTTGCAATGTATTTAAAAACGTGCTTTTTGCAGCGCGTATCAGCCTAATACCAGGTGAATTCCCTATTTGAAATATATACCTTTTTTTCTTGTTTATTTGCCCTCGGACACGAGTTTGATAGCATTGGCACGGAATGCCCCATACGTGGGAGCTTGTAACCTCCCTGTGTCGACCGGATGTGCAGCAAAGCCTCTGCGAGCTTGTCGCACCTCATTAACATATCGTCGCATGCATGCTCAAAGCGCCATATATATATATATATATATATATGAATATTCTTGATATAATCAGGATACATTGCTTTTAGAAAATCATGGCCGCTATACGTCTCATCAATCCTTATGGCTGCGTTTACCCATGAAACATTTGTCATATTATTCGACGTCAAATATTCATCGTCTTATTTCATTCTTATCTTTTCTTCAAAAAAATTATACGAAATTGACCAAAAACGTAAGAATAAATTCACGGTTTCTTGTACCGAAGCCTCGATATACTTTTTTCCTCGTGTGTGATTTCCAGAATCTATTTTTTCAATCGATTTTTTTTTCTATGGAATATTTTTTTTTCAATCGATTTTTTCATTCCTCTATCGATTTTCTAAACTACTTTCAAATCGACCGAAAACACCCAGACAGAGGCAAACGAGCCCAAACATTTAACAAATCGTTCGATGCGATCTCTTCTTCGTCTCGTTTTGAGCTTTGTTTCGTTGAAAAAAAATATTACAAAATTGATTAAAAAATCTACGAATGTATTTGTACTTGACATCGAAGACCCGATTTTTTGGAGCTTCGCCACGTGAACAAAAAAAATCCACTTTTTTTTTCAAACTGTAATTCAAAGATTGTCAAAGATTTGTATTTAATATGAATAATTTGTAATTGACAAATTATCGATTCGAACCTTAGGCGTCACCGAGCATGAGTGGAACTTGATTTTTTTTCTTTTCTCTCCCTTTTTAAAAACATCGTCGTGACGTTTTACGTAATCGACTTGTGTGTGTGGGCGAGCCCGGGACACGGAAAAAGGAAAAACAGCGTTAAAAAGAAAACACTCACTCGAGAGATTCGAGGGACTTTAAGGAGGATGCGAGCTCTAGGAGAGTCCTTTGACCTCACCTTCGGCAATAACTCGCCACGAAGAGAAAATCTCTACTCTATACCGATGGTATTTTCATAAAACGATTTTACGTAAGACTTCTGTAAGAGACAGAGACAGGCGGAGGGAGGGAGGAATAGATAAATAGAGAGAGAGAGAGAGAGGGAGAGAGAGAGAGAGAGAGAGAGAGAGAGAGAGAGAGAGAGAGAGAGAGGAATGGACAGAATCAACGATAGATAGACAGAAGGCGAAGGGGGTGGGGTAGAGGGAGCGAGAATTGCTCTTGTGTCTATAGCTTTCAATCTCTCTGAAGTTACGATGGAAAATATTGAATACCCATGTATTTATGTACGTGCATATAAAATAAAAGTAAAAAAAAAGGTGTGTATATACATGTGTTTTTATAAATATGTACATTTGCCGGCGGTTATCTCGTGTATGTTGAAAATTTGGTTTACGTGTATGTCAAAAATGGATTTCAGGCTCACATCGTATTGAGGGTTTTATATACCAAGGTTATTATTTAAAAAAAAAATGTTTTCCCTATAGTTTAATAAATACTTATAATTACATCAACAGGAACAAGAGAAACAAAATTAAATCAAATAATGATCAGCGAGTCTACATAAACTTGGAACCCAAAAAAAAAGAGGTCGATGTTCAATATTTTTTTTCTTATGAGAGTATTGAGATGGGGAGTTTGGAATTTTACATGCAATTAATACATAGTCTTGCCGAATTTGAGTTTTTTTTTTATCGAAGAATATTCACAAACAATGTAGTTAGTATTATAAGCAAAGTGCCGCGATTGGTGCTTGGCCATTCGGTGTAGGTGATTCTGGCAACTGCGGTAATCTGAGACGAAATTTTTTTTAAATGTACTTTAATTACAATAATAAAACTCTCATATGACTGGATACTTTTTTGATGTTTTGAAAGTTACGAAAATGCTAGACTGTAGAACAAAAAGTTTGATTTTCGACAAAATAAACAACTTTAATTAATTGTTATTAACAAATGAATGAAAATATCAGCAAATCATTCGGTTTAACGATATAAAATGTTACGAACTACGCTCTCTCGGAATTTGAAGTGAATCGGACTCCTAGATTTTCAGATCTTGACTTATACCATTTCCTTCATTTCGATCCTTCATAAAAATCGTCATAACTCGGTCGATTAAAATTTTTTTTTTACAAAAACTCCGTTGCAAAAGAAAACAAAAGCAAACAAAAGCAAAAGTTAGAATGCAACGATCGTTGCATTCTAACTTTTGCCTACAAATTGAGATTGCCTACAAATCTTGAGATGAATAATCGACCCATATATCGGAAGGACATCGAAAAATCGCTAGACAAAATTATCAATGCTGCAAAAGATTGGCACGATGCACGTCAAGCGAGGGCGAAGACTGTGAAGGAGTAACCTAAAGATCAAAGCGATAGTTTTTATCAACGTATTATTTAAACTATTATTAATCGAAAACGTTTAATTTAAACTGTTATTTGTCGAAGAACCAAAGATGTGAAGACTGAGTAATTTCTAAATAATATAAAAATAAAAATATAAGTGAGTTTATTATTGTTATCGAAATTATTATACATTCATGAGTACCAAATTCCGCTTTTTTTAGTTCTTGAAAAAAAAATTTCTTTAAAAAAAGAATCAAAATAACGTTGAATTTTGCATCGGTGAAATGCAACGATTTTTTTTCTTCATTTTTCATTCGTTTATTTTGATCATCATCAAAAGCCTTTTTTTTGTAAATTAAAGTCGTAAAACTCTAATAAGAATGCGTAAAAACGTGCGGATTATTTTTAGTGCCTAATCAGGCAAAAAGAAATTCAGCGGTCAAAAAGTATTAATTTTCGTTGCATTGCTAACTTCGATGCTAACTTCAACGCCATAAAAAAATATTGACATTTTTTTAAAATGATGATAATATAAGCAACGAAAAAAAGAGAATTCCTACAAGTGTTAGGATGGTTAAGTAGGTAGCGCGTTCAGCTCTAGAATTATAAGACGTTAGGTTCGAAACCGAGGCTAGACAAAAACTTTAATGAGGCAGAACACGTTTTAATCCAATTATCATATATGCAGCAATATAAGTAAAGCATATGAAAACGAAAAATACTACCAGAATATTTTTATTCATCATTCGTTGCCTTTTTTATTTTTCATTTCAGGCACGGCCGCCGGATCCGGGCCGGATCAGGGCCGTAAACGGCAGCCGGTTCCGGGTCGGATGCCAAAAAGCGTTACACGCCTGATAAAGTCCCCTGATCCGGCCGCCTGTTCAGTGCCGTAGTACGGGATACGGATGCCGGATCCGGCCCTAGTTAGCCCCGTAACAAAATTTCTAGTCGGGGATGTCTTTCCACTTTTTTATTCCTTTATTTTTCTCATTATATGAAAGCTTTTTCTTTTGCAAATTACGGTCGTAGATTCCTAATAAGAATACGCATAAAGGTTTGAATGTTTTTAGTGGTCAGCATCGACCAAGAAAACTTTTGAATAACTTGAAAAGTATTGACGTTCGTTGCGTTCCAACGATACAAACTTTAACGTTGTGCTATAAAACGATGCAATAAAAAGAATCGTATTTACGAAATTTCAAGTTTATCCAGCTCCCTCAAGCCTCCGATGCAAGTCAGCAACATATATACGTCTTTTTAGATTTCGTCCAGTATCACATAAGTGTGTTTCTCTCTCGGATTTTCGCGTTGAAATATTTGAATCGATCCTCGCACAGACGCATGTGTATTCGCGTGTGTACGTATTTGTACGTTCAAGAAACTCGTGTACTTCTTCATAAAGAATATAAAACGAACGTGTATATGGAAGCGCGTTATCTGCTACGGGATCGTTTAATTTATTGAACATGCGAGAAACCGAGCACGCCGAATCGTACACCACAGGGCCGAACCTGCTTATTTTGGTGTTTTTTTTTTTTTCCGTTGTGTTGTTTTCGGATCAACTTGTTCTTCGCTTCTCCCAGCCTACCTCCCCCCTCCTCCTTCCCCGTGAAGATTTTTCTTCTCTCTCGCTACGAGAGGGGAGCTTTTAATCGTGGCCGCTATGAGGGAGACGTTTCGGATGCCAAAGTATTATTAAATCTCGCATACCTATGGATACGCGCATAACCGGATTACTCGATCCGGGAGAACAAGAAAGGCAGAGAGAAAGAGAGCTAGCAAGAGGGGGGGGGGGGGGGGGGGGGGTAGAGAAAGGCAGAAATTACGAGAAAAAAAAACGCGGCCGTTTTACAGATATTTTTTTTATCGCCGTATTCTTTTTTATTTATTATTTTTCATTGCTTACAAACGCTTTGGGTCCACGGGGTCCAGCAACCCGCCATTTTGAATTTCGAGAATTTTGTAGATTGAGACATTCTGTGCTTTTTTTTTAAACCTAGTTTTGCCGTTACTAAACGGAGACGAAGAGAGACAAAGAGAGGAAGAAAAAGAGAGAGAGAAACAGAGAGAGAGAGAGAGAGAGAGAGAGAGAGAGAGAGAGAGAGAGAGAGAGAGAGAGAGAGAGCTCCTCCGTGAAGATGAGGCAAGACTGTAGAACAAAGCTAAAAGTAAGTAATAGAAGAGCATAAGAAGAATGAGAAGAGAATACGAGGCTGACGAGATGGTACGAAAGTCTACGCGCCTCATGCTAATTTTTCATACTTCTCTCCGTACAGTACCGTATTATACCAACAAATGGCTTAGGTACACACATACACACACACGCACACACACATACAGTGGGTAAGTATTTGCACACCTTGTGTTTTTCAAATTTTCCTTCGAAAAAAAATTAAATGCTTCAGCATTTGTTTTTAAAGAAAAATACAATGCTCTAGCTTTTTTGTGAAGAAAAATATAATTTTCGACAAAACTAAAATGCTAAAGCGTTTAATTTTTTTCGAAGGATAATTTGAAAAACACGGGACGTGCAAATACTTTTTTTACCCACTGTATATAGACAATTGTTTACCCACTGTATATAGACAAAAAGGACATTTTTAACCTGCTATATCCACATAACGTTATCAGCACATCTGAACGTTATAAGGATAATCTTTGAAATGATTTATAATAAAATACTCACATTTATCCAAAATTTATTCTCTGGCAATTGGCGTTTATATAATGCCGAGTATGAGGACAATTAGCTAGTACGAGGAAAGCCCCCGAACACCTTTTCCCACACACACACACACACACACACACACACACACATATGAGGTATTCCAGCCCAAGTGTGTAAACCCGTGACCCTCTCGGATTTCTTTGATTTTTTTTCATATGATCGCATTGAGTCTAAAATACACCCTCATAATTTTTTTAGATTTTTCCAAACATCTCTTATTTCAAAAATTTTTTTTTTAAAAAAACACCATTTTTTTTAAATCTAAAAAAATTCTGAAAAAAACCGTCATAATATATAAAAATTTGCAAGCTGTCACCCGTAGTGGGCAGATTTTTTTTTCTGTGTTTTACAAGCCATTAACGTTCTCCAAATTCCAAAAAATCTCAAATAGCTCACCTTGAGCAGATACTGAATTATTTTGGTACTCAAATTAATTTCGTTGATGATTTTCGAATAATGAAATAGGAATAACCGGCCTTAAATTGAAAACATTACCAGTATTTTTATTAACCGATTGAAAAACGAACTAATCCATTTATTGCCATGAGAACACAGATACAAAAATTCACAGTTAAAATCCAATCATCTGGAAAGTTTTTAGTTATGTTAGAAAATCGTTTTACATTTATAATGCCGTTTATTTGAGGAATTATGCTGTGCAATTTTTGCGTACCCGGTATTCGCTTGCTATTGATGAATCGACTTTCCAATAATATTTTTGCTTCATTCTACCGATCTTCAGGTGAAAATTTCACTGTAATATTGGGAAGATTGTTCGATTGTGAAGCCCACTCGAAAACTGGCACGGGCGGCTAATCTTTTTACGGTGCGGGGGCACCGTATAATATAAAAGATGAGCTATTTGAGATTTTTTTGGAATTTGGAGAACGTTAATAGCTTGTAAAACACAGAAAAAAAAAATCTGCCCACTACGGGTGATAGCTTGAAAATTTTTATATATTATCACGGTTTTTTCAGAATTTTTTTAGATTTTAAAGAAATGGCGTTTTTTTTTTTAATTTTTTTTTGAAATAAGGGATGTTTGGTAAAATCTAAAAAAATTATGAGGGTGTATTTTAGACTCAATGCGATCACATGAAAAAAAATCAAAGAAATCCGAGAGGGTCAGGGTCACGGGTTTACACACTTGGGCTGGAATACCTCATATATATATATATATATATATATATATATACATACATATAATACAATACTGTATAGTCAACCGAACCATCCTCGTATATAACTTAACTGCCATACTAATTTCATGGTTCGTTCATCATTGATGAACATTCCACGCGATCGCCCTTCGCACATGTTCTCATCTTGCCAACATTGTATATATCATGCGTACCTTTTTCTCGATCTTCATCGCGCAACGCCGCGTGCACAAGTAGAAGAGAAAAAAAAACAATAAAAAAAACTCGGGAGCGATTTCATTCTCTTACGGATCTCTCTCGATGTAAATGCGACGCGAAAGCCAAGAAAATACGAAAGAAAAAGTTTGAACAAAGTAAAGACGAATAAAAGACGTCTCGTCAAACAAATCTGAGCCTATCGACGATGCAAATGTAGCTGAAAAGTATGTATGGATATCGGAAACGTGGCAGAGATTCTTACGACGTGAAAAATAACGCGAGTTAGTAAGTCGCGTTAGTCGCGATAAATATGATTATTAACAAAACTTGATCAATGAATAAAAATGAAATAACGAGAAATATATATATATAATTCAAAGTACGTTGAATTTTCTAAACAAAATATATAGATATCAAAAATGAGTGGTGCTTAAAAAATGATAAATCTTATCTTTAAAAAGTATAAAGCGCTTAAGGTAGTAGTCTCGCTAAGCCGTTTTTCTATAGATTTTAAAATTTATTTTGAGGACCCATTCAGGACACTATTAAGTGATTACCTGCAAAATTTCAAAAGGATTCACCGTCGTGTGTTCGAGATATTGGCAATTAAAGATTGCACGCTTTTACACGTGTTCTTATGGGGAGCAGTGGTAAATTTCACATTTCACGCAGTAACTTCGAAACTTTTCTACAGATTTTTTTTTTCTCAATTACAGAAGATCATATGACGACGTGGGAAAAAAAATCATGAATTTTGACCGTCTAGTTTCAGAGATACAGCGATTTAAATTAAGGCCTTAGGCCATTCTAGGATTTTCCAAAAATAGATTTTGTTTTTGTTAAAAATGTACCTTAGTACCTATAAAATTCTATTCCAAAAGATTATGAGTGTGAAAAATCCCTAAGTACTCGATTTTCGAATTCTAGCGCAACCCCTCTTGATTCATGTCGTGACCTTTTACTAACTTTAAACGCGTTTATCTCGATACGTCGAAACGTATCAATAGATAAAAAAAAAATCTCAATTACAGAGGAACATATGACGGAGTGGGTAAAAAAAAAACATGAATTTTGACCGTCTAGTTTCAGAGATATAGCGATTTAAATTAAGCAATGTCTAGCGATGCTAGCGCCAAATATCACGACAAAAATTCGCTGAGCTTGCGACGTTGCCACGATCTCCGCGCTCGCTAGACTACAGTAGCCCGAGCAGAAATCTAATCAGGCTGCCTGAGGATCCATCAGGGCCGGATCAGGGATCAATAAGGCGCCCTGATCAGGTACGCCTGATTTGAGCCGGACAGGGGCCTGAGCAGGGATCAATACGGCGCCCTGATCAGGCACGCCTGATTTGTGCCAGACAGGGGCCTGAGCAGGGATCAATAAGGCGCCCTGATCAGGCACACCTGATTTGCGCCGGATCGAAGCCTTATCAGGTATCAATAAGGCGCCCTGATCAGGCACGCATGATTTGCGCCGGAAAGATTGGGACGGTCATCGCCAAAACCGGAACAAAAACTGAACGATCAAGTCAAGTAAAATAAAAACAAACTTCAAAAAAATGTTTTCATATGTTTCATATTTTTAATAACGTTAGTAAACTTGATGACGTGTAACTGCGATAATAATTTAATAAATGTTGATCTATTTTTAAACAAAAAATTAATCAAATGATTGAGCCAGATGACACGCATGTCTCAGGCTGGATGAGGCACCTGATCCGGGCCAGATAAGTTGCTTGATCCGAGCCAGATATAGTGCCTAATCCGAGCCTGGTAAGGTGCCTGATCCGGGCCTGATAAAGCGCCTGATCAGAGCCTGATAAGGTGCCTGATCCGGATCTGAATTTGCAAAAGCGTTACATCCCTGATCAGGGCCGGACTAAATTTGCCTGATCCGGCCCGGATTTGCTATTGTGGCAGCCTGATCCGGTCCGGATTTCACCCTGAACAAATTTCTGCTCGGGAGTGTCTGCATATCCGTATACGCAGAGTATCTACGTATTAGTAGCCGGAATGGATTGTCCGATACAAAAGTGAGGGTTAGGTGTAGAAGGGAGCGTTTTTATTTTTGAAACTCTAAACATTATATTAGGCGTTTTAATTATTACTTTATAAGTTTTTACATCCCGATAAGATGTACATACAGCTTTCATCGATTGAGCGGAGAATGAACGTTTGAACGTGACTGTGGCGAGACTACTACCTTAAAAAAGTATATCTGAAAAATCGATTTAAATCACATCACTGAAAATCCATTACAACTATCGTTTGTTATTTATTTTTTAAATAGGAACAGTGCAGAATCCGATTAGATCCCTATGTGTAATTCCTACATGTGGAGTCCCTATACAATCTCAATAGGGATGTGGAAGGTTCTGAGGACTTTCCAATAAATATCTGCACGGGTCTCAATTAAAGGCCTTTCCTATCTCACCTCACCCGCACTTCGCTAATCCGATACAACTTCCGCTGTGACCCCAGTCGTATTGAGCCTATATATATATCGTCGATAGTCCCAAACCGCCCACAATTTTTCTTTACACACTTTGGTACTTAGCACCGATCCCGAATCTCTCACATCCTGTGCCGATTCTTTTCTATCCGTTGCAGAACGGGATTGGTCGTCTGATAAATATAGTATACGAAGAAGAGGAAAGGAAGAATTTTTTTTTGCACGTTGTGTGCGCTACTTGGATGCTCGCGTGTGTGCCTTGTGCACGAGACGACGAGAGAAGAGATTGAGGTCGCTCTTACGCGACATCCGCCGAATCGCGGATGTCGCGCGTTATCAGTGATAAGCCGTGTTTTCACGTGGTAGCGGTACTCCCGTGCACTCGACCACCTTTCTCCCTCTCTCTCTCTCTCTCTCTCCTCTCTCTCTTGCTCCCTCTCTTCATTGAATAATAATTATCAGAACCGTCAACATCATCATCATCATTATTATTATTATGATCGTTTTAAAGGGTTCAGTATTTTAGTCTTGGGGATGTACAATGGATCGAAAAAGTTTACGTACAGCACGATTCAACGACTTTAATACTAAATGACTTTAAGGCAGTAGTCTCGCCACAGTCACGTTAAAAAGTTTATTCTCCGCTCAATCGATGAAAGCTTCGAAATATTGCGAAATATATCTTATCGGGATGCAAAAACTTATAAAGTAATGATGAAAACGCCTAGTATAATGTTTAGCTAACCCTCTCTTTTCTATCAGACTACACGGAGAGAATTAAATGTTAAAAATGACCGTGCAGTAACGGTAACCAGATGACAACCCTGAAACTTCGCGTATTATTACTGAGTAAAACACAGATTTTCACGAAAATAAAATAAAATTTCTTCTTCAGATAGAAAATTTTACCAGATTTTCTAGTAAATTTTGATGTTTAACATACATACGCAAAACTTAAATTTAAAAAATATATAATATCAGCGAAATTTTACTGTGCATTTTATTATTTTATGCCTTTCAAAAATGTCTATAAAAAAGTATCGTCTTTATAACAGTTATTTTAAGATTTATTATAAAATTTAATGAGTGTTATAGGAAAATGTATTGTGTTCTCGGTAAGAATTATCGTGCGCGCTACCCTTTCCTGTATAGTAAAATTTTAGCTACGTATTTGAAATTTTCTGTAACGTGAGTTAAAAAAAACTTGTCGCATACGAATTATTATGCTTTTCTCACTTGTCACCACATTGAAATATATCACGGTAATTTTTATCGTGAAATTCACGACAAAAATTACTTTTTAATTCTCTCCGTGTATCCATTCCGGCTACTCATACGTAGATAATCTGCGTATACGGATATGCACACACTAATGTAATCTAATTCTAGTCTGACCCAGTCGCTTCGTGACGCTGGACATTGCTTAAGGGGTTACGTGGGTTTCGAAGCCAAAAAAAAGCATATTTTCTCAATTAAAAAAAAAAATAATATATAAATTATTTCATTCAAAATGTCAAGCACATAAAAGAGCAACATTTCAACAATATGTTTAAAAAATTTGATCCAAAAATTTAAGAAATTCAGCCGGTGGGACCTGGTTTCCGGAGACCCTTAAAAAAAAGTGTCCTCGTGGTGGTCAGCAGAACTCATGATAGCTTTATTTGAAATTAAAAACCCAAATTTTTTCTTGTAGTAGATAAGTATAGCTCGTGATTGAACGAAGGATTTTAAAAAAAATTGAAATTTAAATTTTTGGCAGAGTTTTATGCAAAATAGTTCAATTTTTGGTACAATTTACACTACGTATAGCCTTGTAAAATTAGTTGTAATGGAAAAAAAAACCTTCGTTCAATCACTAGTCAATGCGATTTTGAAGAAGTGTGCACAATTTCAATAAGATCGGTGCATTAGTTTTTGAGAAATCGTGTCCACCGACCTCAAAAATAGTGTTTTGAGAAAAATGCGTATACCTGCGTCGCTCTTGACCAATCTTTCCGAAGGGGGGGGATTCCCAAGGCTCTCTCTCCTAGACTTTTACTCCGATTGACTTAAAACTTAGGGAGAATATTCTAGACATATTGTACTATTAGATAATAAAATTTAAAAAAAAGGATTTTTTTTAATTTTCAAACCCACGTAACCCCTAAAGGCCTTAGGGCATTTTTTGTGATTTTTTTTCAGCGAAACCATAAAATAAATCGGAATTACAAAATAGAGATTGTATTATACACGTAATTGACTATACAAAATTATTTCTTCACAGCGATACATGTCAAAATGGCGACTGTGCAGCATTTTTTCAATGAGGTCTTTATTTCTGGAAGGTCAAGGGCCGGACCAACAGCTCCTATAATGTTTGAGTTATGATGAGACACTAACGTTTTTTCGATTATATATAAAAATAGCTATAGAAGTACATAGGATTTTCTTGATATATTGTTTTTTGTCAAAATGGCGCATTTCTAAAACAAAAAGTATAAAATGCTATGAGAAAATCGTCAGAAAATTGCTTATAAAAACGGAACTATGGAATATAATAAAACAATCCTACGTAGTGCCTCAGAATATGTCATTCTAAATATACAGTTAAAATTTCAAGTCTCGATTGAAATTTGTTTGAGTTATGAGTCCGGCCGACTTGAAAAATGTAGTTTTGAGATAAACGCGTTTAAAGTTAGTAGAAGGTCACGACATGAATCAAGAGGGGTTGCGCTAGAATTCGAAAATCGAGTACTTAGCGATTTTTCACACTCATAATCTTTTGGAATAGAATTTTATAGGTACTAAGGTACATTTTTAACAAAAAAAAAATCGATTTTTGGAAAATCCTAGAATGGCCTAAGGCCTTAATTTAAATCGCTATATCTCTGAAACTAAACGGTCAAAATTCATGATTTTTTTACCCACGTCGTCATATGATCTTCTGTAATTGAGAAAAAAAAAATCTGTAGAAAAGTTTCGAAGTTACTGCGTGAAATGTGAAATTTACCACTGCTCCCCATAAGAACACGTGTAAAACAATGAAATCTTTGAATGTCAATATCTCGAAAACCGAACGGTGAATCCTTTTGAAATTTTGCAGGTAATCATTTAATAGTGTCCTGAATGAGTCGTCAAAATTAAAAAAAAATCTATAGCAAAACGTCTTGGAGAGACTACTTAAGAACCTTAAGAAACGACTTAGCCGTGATATGTATTCAAATTATTTTCGTTATTTAAATTAGGGGTGTAATCATGATTCTGAACTATGATTGATTGAATATGAATTATTAACTATGATTAAATTCGTAATTTTTTATTATAATTATTATCATTATCAACTATGATTATTATAATTATTATCATTATATCATAATATTATATTTTTAACTATGATTATATTAACTATGATTATTATAATTATTATCATTATTCATGAATTGTTAACTATGATGAAATTCGTAATTTTTTATTATAATTATTATAATTATTATTATTGGTGTTCAGGGCCTCGCGTAAGGATCGAACGTACTTGGATACTAGATACGTACGCGAATCGTTTCAAATGAAAACAGACAGCCAAAAAGAAAATGAGAGAGATATATATATAAATATATACGAATTTGATCGCGATATTTAAACGCGTAATGGCATATCGTGTCGCTCGCCTCACAAGCCGCGAGCGTGCACAGATTTTCTCGCGAGACAACGAACCTCGGAGTTCGCCCTCGGAGGAAAAGAAGCCATGAACTTGCGCCAGGCATCACATATATATATATATATATATATATATGTACACACACGCAGTATTCGCACGCACGAGCAAATAATATACCGAGAGTACCTATAGAATAGGATTAGCATACAATGAACCGTGAAACGCTGGCACAGCTGCGAGCACCGCCGCGCGAGAGTGTCCTCAAAAGATTCGCGTGGACACTTGCAACGGCCTCGGACTGTCCAATGCTGTTGTAAATATTTTAAGAAGAAAAGAAGAATAAACATATTCCCCGATTGCCACGGAGCCAAAATATCGTCCAAATCGTTACACAAGTTTCGTAACTTGCAATATAACCGTTGACCTTGAGTAGTATTATATCGATGAAAAAAAAAATATATATCGCGGAAATATCGGAAGGCTCTTTGATTCGAATTTTTGTGCTTGTCCAATTGATGATTCATTTTGATAGAGAGTGAAAACAATATTTCAATATAGTGGAAGAAAAAAGTTTAATTGTAGGTAAAAACAAAAAAAATGTAATTGTATTTCCGCATTGTATCGTTGCAGAGATGGCAGAGAAGATGGTTCGTTCTGTACGACGACGGGGAACTCACCTACTCTGTCGACGAACACGTAAGTTTTCTTTTTTCCTTATTTTTGTTTTTTCATCTTAGATTCACGGTTAATAAGTAACGTTTATGTTCCCTCAAAACAAAAAATAATAATTCTGTGAAGAGTAAACGCGCATAATAAAAAAGTGACGTCTCATAATTAATGAGATTTCCGGAAATCATTGCAATGACGATGTGGCCACGAGAGAGAAAGAAAGAGAGAGAGAGAGAGAGAGAGAGAGAGAGAGAAAGAGAGAGAGGGAGAGAGAGAGAGTGTATGAGAGAGTGAGAGAGGGAGATTGACAAAGCAAATCTCAATTGAATATTCGACAAATCCATTTATAGACACTCTCGTGTGGCTTCTTCATTGATTTCGTGTCATGTTACCGCGATACGCGACAGCTTCTAACGTTGATAGTCTGTAAGTCGACGTTCAGCCCCCTATGTAAAGAATCACCCATTACAGAACGAGTATTATCGAGACCGCGAATCGATTTAAGCTGAGGCTTGGTCTTTTAATCTTTATATATATATATATATATATATATATATATAATACAATGAAAATTATTTCGTTATTCCGTTCTACATGCAAATGAAGGAAATTTTTTCATTTTTCCACACAAACAGCCTCCCGACTAGAAATTTTGCTACGGGACTGACTAGGGCCGGCTCCGGCATCCGTATCCCGTACTACGGCACTGAACAGGCGGGCGGATCAGGGCTTTATCAGGCGTGTGACGCTTTTTGGCATCCGACCCGGATCCGGCTGCTGTTCACGGCCCTGATCCGACCCTGATCCGGTCCTGATCCGGCTGCCGTGCCTGAAATGAAAAATAAAAAAGGCAACAAATGATGAATAAAAATATTCTGGTAGTATTTTTCGTTTCCATATGCTTTACTTATATCGCTGCATATATGATAATTAGATTAAAACGTGTTCTGCCTCGTTAAAGTTTTTGTCTAGCCTCGGTTTCGAACCTACGTCTTATAATTCTAGAGCTTAACGCGCTACCTACTTAGCCATCCTAATACTTGTAGGAATTCTTTTCGTTGCTTATATTATCATCATTTAAAAAAATGTCAATATTTTTTTATGGCGTTGAAGTTAGCATCGAAGTTAGCAATGCAATGAAAATTAATACTTTTTGACCGCTGAATTTCTTTTTGCCTCATTAGGCACTAAAAATAATCCACACGTTTTTACGCATTCTTATTAGAGTTTTACTACTTCAATTTACAAAAAAAGGCTTTTGATGATGGACACGGCGGCCATGGACGCCTTGTTACGGCGCCGCACAGGCTACCCTACTACGGTCTGATCAGGGTGCCTTTATACGGCCGTACTACGGTTCTAATGATCCGGTGGACATTCGGCCCTGATCAGGCGTGCCGTACTGCAGCCTGATCGGGGCCTGATCAGTCTTCAGGCTGCCGGATAAAAATTTCTAGTCGGGCTAGAGCACGTACAAAATCAGCATACAGAGGATTTAAGGCAGTCCTATTGTCTGGAGCGGTGTTTTGGAGATGATTTTCAGGATAGAGTAACTGTTAAAACCTTTTTTAAAAAGTACCTTTTTACGGCCGTTCTACGGTTCCAATGATCCGTCGGACATTCGGCCCTGATCAGGCGTGCCGTACTACGGCATTCCGGACTGCAGCCTGATCAGGGCCTGATCAGTCTTCAGGCTGCCGGATTGTTGTATAGTTGAAACACAGTTGATGTACAGTCACTGACAAAACCTTAGTCAAGCACACACCAATATCGTCGAATTTGACTTCAATTATTATTAAAAGTGGCAAATTAACATTTCTAAGCATTAGTTTATTATTAAATTAACTATTCGTAAGCTGTACGGCATGATCTAGACTTGTAAATCTAGGATTCGCCCATTTTGGACTAACTTTTTGCCCGACGGTCCATCCAGTAATACTTTAATAGTTTGCTGTGTCTTGGCCACGCTCCCCAAGCGTAATTTGATGACTATCACTAAACGTTTTTGACAGACGTATGCAGAAAGGTGTGTAGAATAATAAAATAGAAAAAAACTATTTTTTAAAAATGTTTCTAGACAACTTTTAATTGATATTGAAATTTTCTCGCATTTTCTTTCTGCATTAGAATAATTTTAGAAACTAAATTCAAAATCTGCACATCAAACGACTAGACCACACATATATATATATATATATATATATATATATATATATATATATATATATATATATATGAGTACACACATACCTGTGTGTCAATACATCAGTGGATGGGTAAATTAGCATAAACGATTTAACACGATTTGCCTTGCGCGGACTTCTCTCTCCTCCGTGGCTTTTGCCTGGTGAGCTCTCTTCGGAGCAACCACGAAGCTGCGTACCTCATAAATCCTGACCAAGAAAAGAGACAGAGAGTCAGGGAGGAAGATAAAGAGAGAGAGAGAGAGAGAGAGGGAGGGAGAGAGAAATTAAAATGTGAATGAGAAGGATGCAAAGTATAAATGTAGCGAGAGTGGTCGAGAGGGTGGCGGAGGGATGGGGTGTTCGTTGAGGAACGAGGGAGAGAAACACACATAGACGACTAGTGCGTTGAAAATAAAAGAACTATCTCGTTTTAAAGGCCTTGTCGGGTAGTTGCCGTCGCTAATGGGCTCGGGCCTAATCCCCATGGGGCAATGTTGTAAAATAGCTGCAAAGTTATTTCGCGGATCGGCAGGTCACCGAAAAACAACCCAAACAAACCCAATTGCCTCAGTGACCTCTGTTATCCCTCATTTTTCAGTGACTCGCATTGCCCTACATCGCCCATTGACTCTTATTATCTTAGTTTCGTAATATTTGCATCGTTGGAAGTGAAATCAGAGGATGAGAAACGATTGTTGATAATTCATCAATGATCAGTTATGACACGGTCTGGTATTTTGGCTGTGCGAAATGCCCGGATTTATTAGTCTCACAGTCTGCCATTCGTAGCGCTACTTATCACGTGGTACGTGAGATCCTTGCACGCCCACGCGCTGCGATCATACATATTGGCGGATTATATTGGGTCTATGCATAATTCCATAGCGAAATTTTGACACATGTCGTTCGCAGTTGTTTCTCCATTCGCACATGCGTCAACCATACTCAGTGAAGGCTCAAACTTGTCCTGACATTTTAAAAAAGTATCCATCGAGATCTGTGACGTATAGGAAGTTTCATTATATTTTTAACATGGAAGGAAAAACTGTGTATTTTTGATGCATTTCGCTTTTTTCTTTTCGAAACAGCAAACCCGAGACAAAATGTATAGTCTTCTCTGAACACTCGCAGGACCCATTTCTTTTGTAATGCACAAGCCGCCAGCCTCCGTTGAACCTACCAAACCCCATTTGCCGCGTTCAGAGGCCTCCATTTGTTTCAGTGTACCCTCTGTTAGTCCTCCCAAACCTTCTTTCGACCCTTAGTTTCAGTGAAACGTGTAGAACACAGGCTTCCTTAACCTGTTTTCGATCTCAAGTCCGTTGCCTCGACCGCACCTAACCTGATTTGAGCCCAAATTCGATGTCTCCTCCATCAACACTCCATTGTGGCCTGATCGGTAACCCGTTCGATGACGAAATAAATACGTTTTTGCTGAATGGAGGGTCCGGAGGGTCTACAGTGCGCCTACAGTAGGCTAATTGGAGGGTCCAGAGGGTCTACAGTGCGCCTACATTAGGTCGAAAGGATGATGTTGAAGTTTGCATCGTTGAAACTCAACGAAAGTTTTGTAGCTCAATTTTGCTTGGCAAATTTACCCCTCCAGAATTACTCAAACATTTTCCAGGATCCTGATTAGAGATCTTCAGCCTAAATACGTAAGAAACGATTTTGGATAATAATGAAAATGAGGAAATAAAAAAATAAACCAGAATTTTCGTTGCATTCCAACGATGCAAATATCAATATGGTGTCGAAAGGGGGGTCAGTAGGTTACGCGGGAGCGCTCGAAGTAGGCCCACCTGAGGTTTCGCAGGTTCAGTTGCGCTTTACATTGGACTCCTTTGAGTGACAATGTCCGGTTTCTGCCATTCGGGAGGTTCATCGGAGGCCTTAACGTATTGGTATTCCAAACATTGTATCCTCGTTTAGGTACCCGATAATTCGCTATCACCGATCTCTGCTCGGGCAAGGAGGCCTTGCGTTATGCCGCTCAAACGTAATAATCAGGTGCGTCCTGATGGGTTTCCAAGTCCGGCACTCTCGCTGACATTCTGATCCTGCCCTCCATCTCTCTCGCTTCTCTTCATCTGTATTTCCTTTTCTTCTTTCTGTTGTAAATCGTCGAAGCAGACTCCGTCTGTGTAAGGGTATAACGAGGTATGGTATCAAGCCGAGCTATAGTATACTACACGAGAGAGCCACGTGCCTCGACTTGGTTCAAGTTTTGCTTTGCCCTCGCCACCTTCCTCGCAGACTCCGTGTTTTCCCCCATCGCACCTGGGGTCTCGAAGATCTCTGCCCGTGGCAGGTGTCTTGCTTCTCTTAAGCCAGCGTAACACTCAATATTTTATAAGCCCCTCTACAGTCCCCATACAACAAGATTATTCGCGCACCGGGTCTTTCGAGTAACATCCGTGGGGTATATAATATCAAATATATACATACACGTATCGTAGTTAAAGGGAAAAGGATCAGCGTTACAACGTTCGAGGCTACCAGCCACGAATCCCCTGTAAAAAGCCTCATCTAATTCCCAGATCGCGTTTCCTGTTGCCTTCTAGGGATCTCAGCTGTTTGAATTAGGTCGGTTCGAGAGACTTGCCGTACAAGTACTCGTCGAGTGCGCGAATGTACTCGGGGGAGAGTGGAGTTGGAGAAGATCTCTAGAGAGAGAGAGAGAGAGAGAGAGAGAGAAAGAGAGAAAGAGGGAAGTGCAGAAAGGAAGATCTCGAAGGTAAGACCTTCCCTTTTGCCATCCCGAGCTATCTTCATCGGGTCTGGCTACTCCGCTCTCGCTACCGGTTTCTCGATCAGCCTGTAAATAATAGCATAAGAGTCCTCCATCTTGAATAAACCCTCGGGTTATCACACTCTTAATCCCGGTATATGCTGAACTTTTTGCTTCACATGGACTCTCACTCGGTGGAATTCGAATTATCGAATTTTATTTGCTGCGGAGGCTTGATAAGGGTTTCACTTCCTGGTGCATTGGTCTACTCGGGACTATCCGCTAGTCCTGGATAGATGTAGCTCTAGCGAGGTATGGTGTTGCCAAGTATACGAACCGTTGATTCGCGATGATCCTGGTAAGAGGTGGCAAGATGAGTGTCCTGTAGGGTAGGAAGTTGATCATATTGCGCAAATTTGGAATTATCGCCTTGTAATTCCTTAACAGTCTGCCGTATAAAAATGAAACCTACTTTGGTCAGTAGGAAATTTATCTGGGAAAAAAAGTTTGTAGATGAAATTCCTGTCATCCTTATTGTTTCACAGATAATCGCTCTCGAATGACTAAGGCCATATTTGCTCAACCTGCCCCGATAGTTTTTTCGGGGGAGGTTGAGCAAGTAAAAGATAGAGTTTTTTTCTCATACAATTGTAGAAGAAAATCTTTCAACCACGTCTTTGTTTCACTTTTGAGTGCAAAAATAATGAAACGTCCGGTGTTACCGTCTCGTGCATCGCATGGCAACGGGCAATGGCGTGATGTTTTCCCCTCCCCCATATCTCTCTTTCCGCCATTTGATACACCCGCGCGCGGTGCTTAATTTTCCAGATATTTCGTTTGCCCGACTTACCCGACTGCTTAACATGCCCCTACCTACCCTAGTCAGTGATGACATTCGCTGGTTCTCTTGTTCATTGGATCTCGTTTCCTCGTCTTTCAGTAGCAGCCCGTTGAAGGATAAAAGCCAAAGGTTGTGTATTCAAGTCTTCGTTGATGATCCACTCGAGCGTGATACACGCTGGCTTTCCGTGTTTCGGTTCGGCTAACCGTCGGCTACTCGTGTTTGGTCGTGAAGTTTTCTATCTCTTTCTTTCTAGTGGCCACCTCGTTTTGCGGCGAATGTCGTAAAGTTCAAGAACAAACGAGCGTAGCCAAGGAGGTTGTGCATGACAAAGAGAGAAAAGGATAGAAAGAGAGAGAGAGAGGGAGAGAGAGAGAGAGGGACAAAGGGAAAGCGATTAAGGAGACCAACGAGACCAAAGGTATAAGGACCATTAAAGACAGCATCGAGCAAAGCGCGAGGTCTCTCGAAGCTGGTCTAGTTTAGAGCCAAGCTGTATCTCGAAACAGGTAGTAGTCGTCGTCGTTGGTGGACTGCGAACACCATCAGCTAGGTATAGACCAAGTGTACTCCGGTCGCGTGATTCTGATTGCAGAGTTGAACAGGTTCAACGTAGTCGCGCCACAGGCTTGCCCGGTTTAATGGACATTGGCTACTACTTTGCTACCCGCGTGTCTTTTCCTCTCCTCCCGTCGTACCACCACTCGCAGATATATATCTTTCTCTCTTGTGATATTGCTATAGCGGTAAAACACCTTATTCCCACTGTCCGCATTGCCCGGCCGGGAGAGGCTGTCCCCCGAGATAAGATGGTCCACCACATGATGCAAACGGAAGGTCGTCGATTCGATAAAATCTCTTGACCAGGTTCCTCCGTTTCACCCTTCTTCAAGCTTGCTTTATGGTCAACAGGAAGTGAAGCAGCGACTCGGAGGATGAATCCGACAGCTTACTTTTGCAATTGCCGGAGCGTGTGCCGCACATCTGTACAGTGTCGCCAGCTTGCCAAGTATGCGGAGCTCTATGCCTTTCTTTCCAGCATGCACACGCGAATGCAAATGGACCTGATCTAATTAGATACAATTAGGGAAGAGCTCCGTTCGTTTGACGATCATCCAAATGCAAATGGGGACACTGTTTACGACCTGTTCGCTTGGAACTCTCCACCCGAAAGGAGAACTTGGAGAGGAAGACTGCACGTTTTGTTGGAGGCAGTTTTGAGGTCGGGGGGGGGGGGGGGGGGGGGGGGGCTATGCACTTGATGAGAACCCGTGTGGAAAATTGGCAGGGCATCCCTAATACAATTCAGGGCCTTCAAGGGATTATTTGTGGATTCCATAGTTGGGTTTTCCATAAAAGAGCCGGACCGGGCCCCTATTAGGGAATGGTAGGGTAGGTAGGTTGACTAAAACTCTGGTCCAAGTACGGAAACCAAGTAAAGACCTTTAAGGGGTGTAGTTTTAATTTCCCTAGTAGCGATTTTCCCAATACTACTAGACTTTGATATTATAGGGGCAAATCGGTATAAATTGGTTGACTAAAGAATTTGTGGCATAATAATTATCGAGATCGATTGAATATAATAATCAAACGATGCGTTTAGTAGACGAGCTGTGATGCCTTGAACCATCACGCATGCAGTGCGTTCATTGGAACAATGCGGGATCATACGTGTTAAAATATGCGTCAGAATTCTAAGCCTCAAATGTATTGAAATAACACATTTCTTTCTCACAGTGCACACACACACGCACGTACGCATATGGCCGCAATAATTTTTACGAGGCACCGTTGATGAAATTTTCAGGGTCCTGGTTATTGTGCCTTGAATGGCCCTTGGCAGCAAAGTGTGATCGGCCACTGATGGCCCATATGAGGCTTTCAGACTAGGGCCCTAATAAAGTTCGGGAAAATTAAGATGGACCCGATCAAAGCACGAACTCAATTTCCGCACGAGAATTTCAAGTCCGTAGCGGCAGGGGGCAGCAATTGTTCGGAGGAACAATCTGGTGTATCGATTGGTCGAATGAAAGGTGAGGCCGGAGAAAGGAAACGGATGGAAAAAAACGTATTCGGTGCCTGGAGGATCGATTACCTTTACACATGACACCCGGAAGACTGGTCTCCACGAGGTTCGAATACCACATTCTCCTCTTCCCTTCCAACCCTCGAGATCTCTTCCTCTTCCCGCTCTTCTTCTCAAGCTTCTTCGATTTCTTTAGCCACATATCTCTCTCTCTCTCTCTCTCTCTCTCTCTCTCTCTGAATGCAGCCAACGTCATGCTTCCACCTTCGCACACGGAAACCCACACGTATCCAGCCACAGTTACCGACCATTCATTCCTCCTCTCTTCCTGGTCGCCGGGGCGGGTAGGGGCCCTTTGGTCACGTTGGTTGCGCTGCGCATACATGTCACACGGGGGCCCGTCCACATGACTCGGAAGACGGACGTGCCCCGAAGAACGGTACGAGTAGTCGTGAGATGTTAACGTTCGTATATGTGTACACAGATATATTGAAGGTAAGATACAAAGGAGAGGAACGGAAAGTAGGAGCAAGGGGGACTTTTGTTGGAGGACGGAACGAACAAAGTGCCTAGCTCTCCTCTTTCGCCAGGCACTTTTAGGCTTGTAACCCTGAATTCAATCAGCTGGTTTGAGATGGGGCCGAGTTGAAGGACGAACGTCCTTTGAAGAATGATCGCCGATTAACGGCTCGGAAGTGCAATGAACTTGGCACTTTACGGATGGTCTCAATGAAAAAAAAAAAACAAAAGATGAAGCAGATTTTCTCAATGTCAGTTCAAGGACGTTATTAGTTATGGGAAAAATGCGGCCACCCCGTGCAGAAGTTTCTTAGGGATACCTAAGTTCCGATCGGATTCCGACCGGGATATGATACGGATTTTCTAGAAAGGGTATCCTCATCGGAATCCAGATGGCGTCCACTACTAGCACACGGCGGAGACGTACTGGCAAGAATTTGGAATACGTATTTCAAATAAGTATTAAATATATTTTTCTTAGCAAATTAATCCTCAATCCGTGAACCTGGATCGTTTTCGTCCTGCCCAAATCATTTTCTTCGCAGGTTGCTACTTAATTTAAAAAAATATATATTAAAAGTAAGAAAAAAACCCTATTTTCCCTTGAGAAGTACGACCTAAAGATTGACCATGCATTTTTTCAGATTTTTCATTGACAATTGTTGGTTCGGTAGTGACCCAGGTTCACGGGATTAAGGTGCCTCAAATACCTTCACGGATTGAAGGTTGAATACATATTTTCTTAGTTCGAACCATCTCCATTTAATTTAAATACAATTACTTAGAATAAATAACCTATATAACCTTTCTCCAGGAAATATAAGTCTTTCAAGGTCTATATATTGATTTTTCGAAATTTTTTATTTCGAAATTCTGTTATTAAAATATATAAGTTTTGACAGTTATACTGTAGCACCAATTTTTACTTAATCTTTTTCAAATCCTTGAATAAATAGTTTCAGAAAAAGTCCAGCGTCTCCAGTTGATACGGATCGGTATCGCCTGGTGATTTTTACATTAATTCCTGGGATCCAATTCGATATCGAACTAGATCTTGTTCTAGAAGTTCGGCATTCTAGCCTGGATCCTATGCAAAGTTTCTATTTGGACAGTGACTAGAGTCCTCAATAGTCCCGGATTAGGATCCTGGCTGGAATCCGATTTGCAAGCGTTAGATTTCGTTCCCGGATCTGATCCGATATCCGGCTCGATCCCGATTGAGAAACCAAAATCCTTAGTCCGACTTGGACTGTATCCATGACAATATTTCTGTACGGGATCCTCAATCACGTCTAGCCTAGATTGTAGATCAATGATCCTAAATTCCAGATCAACTTCTGACTATTCGATACTTCAATCTTCAGTGAAACAGCAACGTCAATAGCAATCGTCACGAAGGAAAAAAAAATCCTTCTGAGGAGCCAGCCAAGCGGAAGCCTCCTTAACGACAGCCGACAGCGAGAAAGGTATAAAAGAAGTTTGGACACGCGTTTGCGGGATGGAAAACAAAAAAATTGGTCGGTGTTGTTTTGTTGAACATTGGTACTCTTCTTCTCATCTAGCCTCCGCTGGTCGTCGTTGCCCGAACCCACAGTCTGTTGGTATTGTGAGCCGCAGGATCGACAGGACAATCGCGTCGGATTAATTCAAACGTTTCATCGCGCCCGAGCGCGAACGTTAGCACTTTTGAGCTCCTCCCACCCTCCGTTTTGTATCATTCTTTTATTTGTCGTCTCGTTTGGTCCCCGTCCGTTCTACGATTTCACAGTGTGTTTGATTTCTCAGGACGCAGGATATCACGTAGAGACGTGACTCGAATCTTCGGCCCGCAGGCGATATCTTTCCACAGTTTCTTCCTTTCATCACACGTCTGACTTTTATTTTAGTAATTTTTTTTTTGTTCTCTCCAAACACGTATTAACTTCGGGGCGTTTGTCGTTCTCTTCTTCATGGTTTTGCCCAACTATTTGATCTCTCCTCTGCATAATATTATTCCACGAAGTGGAGAAGGGACAGATGATGATGATGATGATGATGATGATGATGATGGGGCCCGGACCTATCGTGCAGCGTGTTTCACTCATCCTCTCCGACGCGTTTCTTCGCGGAATGCTTTCACTGTTATGTCCCGTGGAGTCCCCATCACCCTCGAAGACAAGAGTATTCGGCTATGCGACGAACCATCGAGGGCCTCCATTCTGGGCATCGCCTCGCGTATAAGACGAATGCACAGTCCACCAATCATTCTGACAATGGGGGCCCCCTCGAGGTTTGCGCGAAATATTTCGCCAAAGTTTTCGGCCAGACCGGACAAGTCCATCAAGCGAACGTCTCCTCTTGAGTGCCTGTTGGCAGGAGAAGAACCTCCTTTGGGGCAAATTTTTATCTCCTGAAATACCACACAGCCCCGTTTGTCATTATTCTCGGGCTGTCCAAAGGGATCCATTGTCCAGGCAAAGCATCCCTTTTCTACCGAATATCTTGAAGGCCTTTCAGAATAATCTTTTCACGTTATCTGATCCGACGAGAGGGCTCGAGTCTCGTCCATCAACTGGATCTCTCTCTCTCTCTCTCTCTCTCTTCGTTTCCTCGAGCACTTCTTTGTCAAGTACCTCTCCTTTGATCAGCTGGGACAGGCCGGTTAATTGAATTTTTATTCTTGAACATTGAAACGGCCACGATTCCTTGCAAGAGCAATCCGGAGCAACGAATTCATCGTGGGTATCATCAAGGACGAGTCCGGTATCGAAACTACCGCTCTCTGCACCCCTCTCTCTCTCTCTCTCTCTCTCTCACTCTGGCTTTCTTCATACCTTCTTGCTCGATTACCCATCGTTTTATCTCTGCCATTGCTCAATGCGATTCGATTCGTCGCACATTGCCATTAAATACAGGCTTGTACACACATTTGTATATCTATACGTGTTCATATACGTGCTTGGAAGAGTCGAGCCTGGGGAATCCCTGGTGCATAACGCCATTAACGTGAAGCCAATTGACGTATGCTAATCGAGAAAACCTCTTAACGAGGTGGGCGTTTTGATCAATCTCCGGGACACACTTCGGAGACGTTACTCTTATGAGAAACCTGATCCGCGAGGTAATCACATTCAACGATCGGGAACAATGTTCAATGGCGGAAAAACGGATTTTCTAATCGCGAGAATGATCTAGGGGAGAGTGACGCCGAGGTTCTTGGGTTGAGGGCTATGCTAACGTGTGGTGTGAATGAGCTGCTGTCCGATTGGAAGACATCATCGTATCAGCAGGACCATCAGAGTCGCGTTATTCGAAGATTATCAATGTACGGTAGCCTCGATGGGTGTTCCAATTGGATCACGAATCAGCTAGATCCATCACTTATGATGCTTGCATCGTTGGAATGCAACGGAAGCTCTTACATTTTGATTTCTTTATTCTTATCATACGAAATCTTATTTTTTTTTTTTTTTGATACCGATTTATATTGTAGATATTTGGATAATAATGTTTAAAAAAGGCCGGGCGATTTTGTAGGCAATATCTGCCAAAAGAAATTTACGGTATTCCTTCCCCGGAGGGCCGTATTTTGTGGGCGCATAAGCCAGGGCCCTTTTGTATCATTAGTAGATCACAGTAGCGCTTGATAAAAATAAGCTACAATCAATTATTATACCCAAATATGAAATGGAATTAAAAATTCCGTATAAATTTGGCAGATTTAAACATTTTTACATCCCGTGCAGAAATATTGTGGTGGATACAGTCCGATTCGGACTAGGATCCTAGTTTGTCAATCGAGATCCAGTCGGATATCCGATCGGATCCGGGAGCGAAATGTAACGCTCCCAAATCGGATTCCAGCCAGGATCCTAATCCGGGACTATTAAGGCCTTAGGCCACTCCAGGATTTTCCAAAAATCGATTTTTTTTTTGTTAAAAATGTACCTCCGTACCTATAAAATTATATTCCAAAAGATTATGGGTGTAAAAAATCTCTAAGTACTAGATTTTCGAATTCTAGTGCAACCCCTCTTGATTCATGTCGTGACTTGCTACTAACTTTAAACGCGTTTATCTGAAAACTACATTTTTCAAGTCGGCCGGACTCATAACTCAAACAAATTTCGACCGATTCACTTGAAATTTTAACTGTATATTTAGAATTACATTTTCTGAGGCACTGCGTAGGATTTTTAAAAATTATATTGCATAGTTCCTTTTCATAAACAATTTTCTGACGATTTTCTCATGGCATTTATACTTTTTATTTTAGAAATGCGCCACTTGGCGAAAAACAATATATCAAAAAAATCCTACGTACTTCTATAGGTATTCTTATATATAATCGAAAAAACTTTAGTGTCTCATCATAACTCAAAAATTATAGGAGCTGTTGGTCCGGCCGTTGACCTTTCGGAAATAAAGGCGTCATCGGAAAAATGCTGCACAGTCGCCATTTTGACATGTATCGCTGTGAAAAAAATAATTTTGTATAGTCAATTACGTGTATAATAAAACCCCTATTTTGTAATTCCGATTTATTTTATGGTTTCGCTGACAAAAAAATCACAAAATATGCCCTTTTTTGGCCTCTAGAGTGGCCTAAGGCCTTAAGTACTCTAGTTAGAATCCCGAACTTCTAGAACAAGATCTAGTTCGATATAAAGTCGGATCCCAGGGATGAATGTAAAAATCACCAGGAGATACCGATCCGTATCAGCTGGAGACGCTGGGCGTTTTCTGAAATCATTTATTGAAGTATCTGAAAAATATTAGGTATAAAATTGGTGCTACAGTATAACTGTCAAAACTTATATATTTTAATAACAGAATTTCCAACAAAATTCTTGACATTTAATAAAAAATTTCGAAAAAAACAGTATATAGGCCTTGAAAGACATTTTCTGGAGAAAAGTGATATAGGTTATTTATTCTAAGTAAATATATTCAAATCAACTGGAGATCGTTTGAACTAAGAAAATATATATTTAATTCTTGAAGAAAAATGTATTTAATACGTATTTGAAATACGTATTTCAAATTCTTGCCAGCACGTCTCCGCCTTGTGCTGCGTAGTGGGCTCCATCTGGATTCTGATGAGGATACCCCTTCTAGGGAATCCGCACCATATCCCGATGGGGATCTGATCGGGACTTAGATATCCGTAAGAAATTTCCCCACGGGATGTTCTCTGAGAAATCGCGGTTACGAAAATTTTTCTGCTAGTCACGTTTGTTTCTAAGTTTTATCATTAATACTTTCCTGTTTTTTTACAGAACCCCTGTTTTTTTGTCGTTACGGAATATTCAGAATTTTCTACATGCTTGGAGCAGTTTATATCTGACATCTAGAGTTATTTTATATATAAATTATCAGATAGAAATGTGGCTAGTATGCCATCTTCATAAAGTGCTGCATAAATTAGACGATTTTTAAAGTCGTAATTTTTTGTTAAAAGTTCGGTAACTTGGCTTGAAAATTTACCAGTATACTGGGATGTAAGTAAAAAGACTTAATTCACGAAGAAAATCAATCAATTGTTAAATATTCGGGTTCTCGTAAGGAATACCGCAAACAATTGAAGAAAAAAACAAGTCTTCATTGCATTCCAAACAAACTTCAATCCCATTATAATTTTCTACACTCCTCGGTGCAAAATACGCCCAAGTGCGTGTCTGATCATCCATTTATATACACAAAAACACATCTAGTTTTCCGGTAACCGCGTAACCTTAAAAAACTAACTCGGGCCGCCATTTTGTGTACTCCGTTGCGAACCATTTATTCCGAAGCACGCGCGTTTGTTTTTCTTTGCAGCCTGTAGTAGTACGTTGTTCAATGCGACTGGTCACTTAAAACTGAGCATGTATAATCATCTAGCATGCAGATAGCAGAGAGAAAGAGAAAGAAAGAGCGAGAGAGAGAGAGAGAGAGAGAGAGAGAGAGAGAGAGAGAGAAAAGAAGACGAACAGGGTAGGGAGAGCTCGGAGTGTCCTCTGGTGTATCAGGAAATGTTATTATATAGCCCCGGCTCTCTCGTTCTGGATATAAAACGAGCTTAGAGCTCGGGAACCTGCTAATCCCGTATTCGCTCGTTGAATAATTAACGGGAGCACGTGGCGAGTGAAGCACGACGAGTTAACTGACTACAAATATATACATATCTGTATATTGGTAAAGATAATTTTGAGGACATTCGAGTTCGACCTCATAGTAGCTCATTGTCCCGATACTCAACATTACCTATCCCCCAATGTCTTCAAAGTCATCATCGAATAAATGTAAGCACGTTAACATAAAGGCCATTCCAAGGTTCGTGCTGTCTCCAAAATCAACGATTCGTCTGAGACCAAAGTTAAGGACTGTCCCCAGAGCGGACAGGAGTGCTGATAGCCAGCATCACATAAACATAACAGGTTCAAAGTATCCAAATGTACACATGTGCATACACACCAATGTTTAGCAGATAGTAGCTTATACTTATATTATTTAGAGCCTTTCGCAGCCAGGATGTTTCATAAAGTTTCCGTTCTTACACACGCATACGTACTCGCATGGTTTACCGTACACCGTATATCCGCAACCTCGAAGGGTTGTTAGGTACATGGGCCAAACAGGCTCCGCTGTGTTACGGGTGTCCATTACACCCATATATAATAACGTAACCCATGCACCGTCATACAGGTACGAATTCCTCTCTCGAGCTCCTTCTTTCGCGTCCTACGCCACGGGAGAGAGACTGTCGTAATTCAGGGGAATGGTCTCGCGAATATCTCCGCAGGAGCGAAGGAGCGCCAAAGTAAGAAACAACAAGAAGAGGAAAGTTGGTAGCGATATCGGAGTTCTGGTTTTGTGTTCTCTCCTTCGTTCACTCTCCTTGTCCACTTCTTCCATGCTCTCTCTCCCTTTCTCTCTCTCTCTCTCTCTCTCTCTCTCTCTCTCTCTCTCTCTCTCTCTCTTTCTCTCTCTTTCTTTGGTATTAAACACTCTCTCCTAGTTCCCCGAACACCTGCCTCGCATAACTTCTGGCCAGCAGTACAACCAGGGCTTAGAAGCATCAAGGAGTTTGGTGTTCCTGGCGAGATAGTGGGGGGGCTGAAGGACCGGGAGGAAGGATCCGTTTGTCGGTTCCTTCAACGAAAGCGAGCCAAAGATGAGAGACAACGCACGCGATGGAAATTATCCCAAGGACTTTGTAGCCCCCTCCTCTCTTTCTTCCGCTCTTTTTGTTGGGGTCCTAGGTCCGTATGAACCAATGCGTTCCAAAGACCACGCGGTTCGCTTCCAAAGCTGAACGAATCCGCCGAATAATGCCGTGGGGGCTTTTACTTATGTATGTGTTCGCGTCGAGAGGCTCAAGGTGAAAAGCGTAATATTTTTTTTTGCCTTGCCCGGCCTCTATTGGAATCCTTGTACTCTGGTTATGTCCGTTCGTCGATCAGTCACAGCATAGTGCCTGAACCTGCTGTCTTTTCTTGCAACCCTTTGGTTTTAAAAGCTGAATGAGAATTTTAATAGATTTCTTGGTGAAGTTGAACGATCTAGTTTTCCGGCAGTTTTTTTCGGGAGGGTGACTCCAGCTGGATGGAATGAAGTTAATGGGGCTGTAGTGGTAGCTTTAAGAGCCTTGGGGGCACCAGACCGGAGCATCCAAGCGCGGGGGATTCTTCATTTCGTATCTTCCACACCTGGTGCATACGTATAAACCCGATGGTATCCTCTCACTCTCCATCTCGCGTGTCCGGGGCTGTATTCAAATGAACAACGGCCCCCCTTCCCATCACCCGCCCTCCCCGAAAGTTCACCCTTTCTTATTTCGCGAAGGAAGACCAATTTAAAACTCGTTTCGTCGGGTATACACGCGGCAGACGGGTCTTGGCGAACTCCTCGACAGTCGTCTTGTAGGGCGTGCCCCGAGTATCTTTTCGTACGGCCCGGGCCCGCATCTTTGCCGATTCCCTCAGAAATCTTCGTACTCTTATGCCCGATCTTCTGGCTCCTCCAATATTTCCATCCTGTGAGACGAGGTTGCCTGGTCGACCTGGAATAGAGGACTCGAAGGCTTATCAACGTTCCAGCGAGAAAGCAGGAAACCTGGAGAACACAGAGAGGAATCTCTCGGCAGTTCGTAAAAGAAGCGAGAAAACGTCTTGGTTCACTGCTTGCAAATATTTGAAGAAGAAGAAAAAGAAGAATAGCTATGTTCTACAAGGCAACTTCTGGTCCTGACTGTACGAAGGATTCGAGAGAGAGAGAGAGAGAGAGAGAGAAAGAGACAGAGAGGCTGTAGGCTTGATGGAAGCGAGAATGAGGAGGCCCCTTGCTGACGAAGACCGTGTTGTTGTGCGCTCCGACTGCCTCCCGGCCTCCCCCCGCGCCCTCATCCATCTTACTCGTGCTCCCATCCGGGGAGCTGAACACTTGGCGATCTTTTCAGCCAACCTGTCCTTGTATCACTATGCCTTTGCCGGGAATCCCTATATACCACAATCCCTTCCACACCGCGCAATCCCGAATAACGTTGCTGATGGCTTCCCGGAGCCCCCGCGCATCCGGCATACAAAAGGAGAGGAAGGAGAATAAGTTTTTTGCCAGGCTGGTAAAAAATGGAGGAGCTATATCGAAGAGCCTCGTTTCTGAAGAGCCTCCTCCTGCCTCTCCGCCTTCTTCACTCTATCTCCACGGTTACGCGCGATAGACGCAAAGAACGTTGGAAAGATCGATGATCACTAGAGATTTCTGGAAAAATTTAGTCCGTTAAAGCGTGGAATATTTCCAACCGAAGACGAGGAATAGAGCCCGAGTTGTTCTTTTACCTACCGGGCCCTAGGATCGTCTTCAGCTTCGGTGTTGTTGTTATTATTTCTGTATAGATAATTACAGGCTTGAGGAGAAGCCGAGCCCTTCTCTCGGTGGAAAGGATCGCCAGGGCCTTAACATTTTTTTGCTATCCTGACGTAGGAAACGAACGGACGATCGTTTCACATATTTCTAATCGTCTGCTGTGTAACTTTTGCGCGACTGTACTCGCGCGCAACAATTACTCGAGTTTGAAGGACATATCCGTGCGGAAAATTGGCAGGGCATCCCTAATACAATTTGAGGCCTTCAAGGGATTGTTTGTGAATTCCATAGTAGGGTTATCTGTAAAAGAGCCGGACCGGGCCCCTATTAGGGAATGGTAGGGTATGTAAGTTGACTAAAACTATGATCTAAGTACGGAGCCCAAGTAAGGGCCTTTAACGGGTACAGTTGTAGATACCCTAGTAGCGATTTCCCCAATAACTACTAGACTTTGCTATTGTAGGGGCAAATCACTATAAATTGGTTGACTAAAGAATTTATAGCATAAGAATAATGCATATGCGTGTCCAAGTTTAGGGATCCTCGTCCTTGTGTCGGATAGATAGGAAGACTGTTCAGAGACTGCGGTGATGCTAAAGTGGTCGTGCTGGTCACATGCTGGAGTGTCCCCGCAGCAAGAGAGACTGCAGCCTTTTGTGTGGCGAGCGACGGCGCCGTAGACACTCGCACACATGGTCTCCTTGCTGTTGTGATTTTGCGTTCTGGTCTCGATCATTCGGAGTGTCCCTTTCAATGTCGATGACGACACCCTGGAGGACTAGGATGCGACGTCCCGTCCTGTCATCACAACGAGCGTCGCGAACAACACTGCTCGTTGGTTTTTTTTTTCTCTCCCGTCAGCTCACGCCTCCTCATTCTCTTCTTCCTATCTTTTCGCCTTTACATGGGTTTTCTCAACGACTGGTCTCTACGCAGTAAACATTCCAAACGTTTCACGGACTCAAGGTCCCGTCGACCAGTTTGGACTTGGCGGTGATCTGCGAATGGAGGATTAGCGACGTAGCTCTGTCGGGCTAATATATAGGCTAGATGTTAATCCAAGTCCTAGGTTAGATGGTCATCCAATGCGTAGGTTCGATCTCATGTGGAAAATTGGCAGGGAATCCCTAATACAATTCGGGGCCTTCAAAGGATTATTTGTGGATTCCATAGTAGGGTTTTCCGTAAATTATCTTCTAGCCTAGGGTAGGAAGGGCCCTAGGCTAGAAGATAATACAAGTCCTAAAGGCTAGATGATGGGCCAGGTCCTAGATTAGATAATGATCCCAGTGCCACGCTTGAAATTGATCCAAGACCTAGCCTACAGAATGATTTAAGTCCGAAGCTACATGATGAATCAAGTCCAAGCCTAGATGATGATCCGAGTTCCACCATTCGCATCATCAGACTCGTCCTCTCTCCAGCAGTATTTTCCAGATAGATGCATCGAAATGCAACAAATTCTGTGGACTCTGTCGATCTCATGTCCTCCTCAAAGACCCGAAATCGGTCTGTGCACCTTTTGCACGCCTTCCTCTTCTCGCGGGGAAGAGTGACGCCAGTGAATCCTTTGCAACCTCCTACGGAATTTCCTTCTCGACTCGGCTTTAACTCGGGGCTGACAGCGAACACGTGAAACTCGGACGAATGTCCGACGGTTTTCGATGCTCTTTGTTCGTGTCCAAGAGTCCAAGCGCGGAAGGCAGCGGGGTACGGGGCAATACGAGGGTGGAGAGTCTTTTTCTCTTTTACAAGAACGAATATCCCCGTAAGTTTATTTACGGTCGATCGAAGACAATGCACTTGCATTCGTCCCTGCTACTACGGCCTTACCACTACTCCAGAAGTCGTGAGGGAAGAGAGCTAAATGTTCACGAGACTCCTCTTTCTGCGCAGTGTCTTTACTCGAATGAGAATAAAGTACGTTCTTACATATGTGCGCGCGTGCGTGTGTGTGTACATATGTACACACACACACACATACACGCGAGCATATTAAATAAATACTAAACTAAATACTATAACTATAACTATTTTATAAGATGATTATAGAATGTATATAAAACATATGAGTGTATCTTATTAATTTATATGATAAATGCTACTATAGTTATAACAATAGAACTATACACTCTAACAACTACTATATATAGTAAATATAATACAATACCCGGACATGTAAGATACAAAACACGTAATATATAAATATACAATGTGCACATATATATGAACGCACTTAATTTAGATTCCGCAATGAATATATATATATACAGGGTGGACCACGCAACGTGTGCACCTCTTTTACGACCAAAATATGCGTTGCACAAAAAAATGTTTTATACAAAAGTTACATGGTTTATAAGGCTACACTATGTGGTGCATTTATTTTTTTTATAGGTGGAGGCACTTCGAAGATTTGAAGGTCAACTTTATTTTTTCAAATGGAATGCTATATTTTTTATAGCGTAATATGATAGAGTATCGAATTCTGAGTAAAAAAGTATAGACCTTTATTAGCCCTAGAGTTAATAGCTAACGAGTAATTTCACTTTATTACTTTAAAATTTTCTTCACGTAATATCAAGTTGGAGATTCAAATCTACTACAAATTTCTGAATGGCAGTGTTTCACTTTTATCTTTCTGATAATAATCACGCACAATCACCGAAGGATACTTTAATACTGGATTACAATCATTGAGAAGATTGTGAATCATGATAAGTGTGTGTGATGTGGTAAATGTGTTCACATTGATAAACACTGTGATGTAAACACTGCCATTCAGAAATTTGTAGTAGATTTGAATCTCCAACTTGATATTACGTGAAGAAAATTTTAAAGTAATAAAGCGAAATTACTCGTTAGCTATTGACTCTTGGGCTAATAAAGGTCTATACTTTTTTACTCAGAATTCGATACTCTATCATATTACGCTATAAAAAATATAGCATTCCATTTGAAAAAATAAAGTTGACCTTCAAATCTTCGAAGTGCCTCCACCTATAAAAAAAATAAATGCACCACATAGTGTAGCCTTATAAACCATGTAACTTTTGTATAAAACGTTTTTTTGTGCAACGCATATTTTGGTCGTAAAAGAGGTGCATACGTTGCGTGGTCCACCCTGTATATATATATATATATATATATATATATATATATATATATATATATATATATATATATATATATATACAGGTTGTCGCTCTTATCTCTGCCGCCCGAAATAACTCGGTAATTATCGACGTTACAAAAAAATGTTCCAGACAAAAGTTGTACGGTGTGAAGGGGGCCATCAAATGCGATCATTTTTTTTTATTTCGGTGCAGGCGCTGACACACAGTGAAGGTCACCTCCACTTTTTTAAATGGAATGGTACATTTTTTTTCAACCATGTTGTGGAGCACCTCAAGCCGCATAAAAACATTAAGGGGTCAAAGTCGTTCAAGGTCATTCAAGGTCAGTATCGATGATACAAAACTAAATATCTCGGATCACTAACAAATATTTGGTAGTGATCCGAGATATTTAGATGCCGAGGATCACGAATAGGCTGGCCTGCTCGATCACCGGACTTAACTCCACTCGATTTTTCTTCATGGGGGACGTTAAAGGATAAAGTTTATCAAGATATGCCCACAACACCGGAGAACATGCGAGAACGCATCATCAATGCGTGTAACAGCATCACTCCGGAAAGCATTCTACGATCGAAAAAGTGTCTGACTGTTCGACTGCAAAAATGTTTGGAGGCTGGTAGAGGTCATTTTGAACATCTATTGAAATAAAATATAAATTTGAAAATATTTTTGGTATCGATCCGATTTTCATCGATACTGACCTTGAATGACCTTGAACGACTTTCACCCCCAAATGTTTTTTATGCGGCTTGAGGTGCTTCACTAGATGGTTGAAAAAAAATGTACCATTCCACTTAAAAAAGTGGAGGTAACCTTCACTGTGCGTCGGCGCATCCACCGAAATAAAAAAAAAATGGTCGCATTTGATGGCCCCCTTCACACCGTACTTTTGTCTGGAACATTTTTCGAGCCTTGCTCGAAAGTATTAGGCATCCTGTAAGTTTTATATCCGGACGAAAAATTTAATATCTCGGCGAAAAAAAATCTTAAGCCAATTTACCAAACGGGGTTTCGAAGCGGACAAAGCCAACTTCATTTTACTTTTTCATTTTTATTTTTACGATTTTTTTTGTACCTAGTGCGGCATTTTGACCATACCAGTTTTTGACGATTTCCGCACTTTCCAGAATCGCGTGTTGGACTTTGAAAAAAAATAATCTCACCATTTATTGATAAGATCATTGAAAAGGACACCGTTAGCTTTAGTTTCGTTTTTGAAAAAAGTTTTTGCGATTTTTTTCCGCCGAGTTATCTAGTTTTTTTTCTCGATAAACGGTAGTTTTCCGAAAAACCGGTATCGTGCGGTATAACTTGAAAACGACGAGGTTTGGAATATTCAGTCTAAGGAGTAAAAAGTTGTATTTTATTGTATTGGAGTAACTAAATTGTTTTAGGATTTTTTTTCACGTTTTTTTCGCATCGCTATTTTTGGTTGATAGTCGACGATTTGTCTCATTATATATACAGGGTGAGGCACATAAAGTTTTACAGAACAATAGCACTCAAACTATTGATCATATCCAAAAATGTTTCAGACAAAAGTCTCAGTGTTCGAGAAGGCCGTCATACTGGACCACCCTATTTTTTTATCGGTGGAAGCGCTGAAGCTACGTCAAGGTCAACTCCACTTTTTTAAATGGAACCATGTATTTTTTTTCGATGACATTATTACCGATTTTAAGACGAATTCAGCGACCTACAACACAAGGTCATTCTAGTCACGCAAAGTATGAAAATAGTCGAAAAATCGAAAAATATCGGAATAATCACTTTCAAAGGATCCATTAACCTTGGTTTGGGTCTACCTACAGAATATGCTCGAAGTGATGACCCTCGACTTGTAAGCACTTGTTAATTCGCTGATGAAAAGACCGTCTAACTTCAGCCAACATTTGTTGTGTAATTTCGGTACATGCTCGGCGTATTCTTTCTTTCATGTCGTCTGGCGTGGTAGGTGCTACCGCCATTACGCGTTCTTTGACAAAACCCCATAAAAAGTAATCTGGTGATGTTAGATCTGGCGAACGAGGTGGCCAAGCTACAGGACCGCCTCGTCCTATCCACTTTTCACCAAAAATCTCATTCATCACTTGTCTTGAACACAGAGCATAATGGGTTGGTGCACCGTCGTGTTGCATCCACATGTTCATGCGAACATGCAATCTTGGGCGTTTCTGTAATGTTTACGGCATTCCCCCAGCACCATCAACATATCAAAAGATTCGTGAAAATTGTTCATTTTCGCGATCCGATGTACTCACATTAGAAAGGCAATGCGTGACTAACTGATATGTCAACAGAAAATGCGTACTTGCTGCCGATAAGAAACATTGCTATCGGAAGAAATGAAAACAGCGATCGAACAAGTGTTCACAATTCGAGGGTCATCACTTCGAGCATCTTCTGTAGATAGACCCAAACCAAGGTTAGTGGGTCCTTTGAAAGTTATTATTCCGATATTTTTCGATTTTTCGACTATTTTCATACTTCGCGTGACTAGAATGACCTTGTGTTGTAGGTCGCTGAATTCGTCTTAAAATCGGTAATAACCTGAGCAGAAATCTAATCAGGCTGCCTGAGGATCCATCAGGGCCGGATCAGGGATCAATAAGGCGCCCTGATCAGGCACGCCTGATTTGCGCCGGATAGAAGCCTTATCAGGTATCAATAAGGCGCCCTGATCAGGCACGAATGATTTGCGCCGGACAGATTGGGCCAGAAAGATTGGGACGGTCATCGCCAAAACCGGAACAAAAACTAAACGATCAAGTCAAGTAAAATAAAAACTTAAACTTTAAAAAAATGTTTTCATATGTTTCATATTTTTAATAACGTTAGTAAACTTGATAACGCGTAACTGCGATAATAATTTAATAAATGTTGATCTATTTTTAAACAAAAAATTAATCAAATGATTGAGCCAGATGACACGCATGTCTCAGGCTGGATGAGGCACCTGATCCGGGCCAGATAAGTTGCTTGATCCGAGCCAGATATAGTGCCTAATCCGAGCCTGGTACGGTGCCTGATCCGGGCCTGATAAAGCACCTGATCAGAGCCTGATAAGGTGTCTGGTCCGGACCTGAATTTGCAAAAGCGTTACATACCTGATCAGGGCCGGACTAAATTTGCCTGACCCGGCCCGGATTTGCTATTGTGGCAGCCTGATCCGGTCCGGATTTCACCCTGAACAAATTTCTGCTCGGGAATGTCATCGAAAAAAAAAAATACATGGTTCCATTTAAAAAAGTGGGGTTGACCTTGACGTAGCTTCAGCGCCTCCACCGATAAAAAAAATAGGGTGGTCCAGTATGACGGCCTTCTCGAAAACTGAAACTTTTGTCTAAAGCATTTTTGGATATGATCAATAGTTTGAGTGCCATTGCTCTGTAACACTTTATGTGCCTCACCCTGTATATATATCTATATATTTACACACGAGTATAGACATGTAGCAACGAAGACAAGGCAACCAAGAGTAAATTTGCAGAGCGTTCTTTGCTCTTTCAGCGTTGCTACTTTTGCGCATATGCAGGTAGGCAGATAAAGCTCCTACTCTCTTTTATATAAACAGCATATATACGTATACTTCAATCGGACACGCATTCCCTCTCGCGCAAGTTCTGCAACTCTCATCGACTACTTTCACTGAAATGCGTGAGTACACGTATTCGCATGCAGGCTATCAATACACGTATACGTGTACTTGCTATATATAACTTGCTATATAAATATAACAAATAAACGCACCACCGACACCCATGCACATATATATCAGTCAACGGTGTACATATATATGCGTCTTGAACGTGCGACGACGGACGATGAAGAAAAAGCGAAATTTCTCGTCGTCCAAAGACTTTCGCCCCCTCGTTGAGCGACACACGAGAACAACGGGAATGCTGAAAAATTGCTCGCACACACACGCACACACACACACATATATATATATATATATGTACATACATTCGGCAGCTTATAATGAAAGTAACACAATGAAAGTCCGCGATTAAAACCTCGTGTCTCGATCCTTCGTATCGGCTGTACGCAAAGGTTCGAATACTTTTTAACGACTATCGCGAATGCCTCCCGTAAGCCTGAACACTTTGACCTTCTCGATTCACTCCGTGTTTGTGTTTGCCAAAATTGTTTAAAACGCCCAAAAGCCCCGCCTCGAACGTATTACATTCGTGACGTATAAGCAACGAGCCGCTGTTGCTTGATTTTAATTCATTCGATACACGTGGACGGAGAGCAACGGGGACACACGATAAATAGACGAAATGAATGGTAAGCGGTCACGGGGTGGGGAATAATGAGAGAAAACTGACAATCGATCTTTCGTCCTAAATACAAAATGAGTCCACAACGCGTTACCTACTCGCCTTCGTGCACGCAGTCCTCGATTGTATCGAGGTGCGTGAAACTACCCGCAATTTCGCGTGTGTGTGTGTGTGTGTGTGCGTACGCGCGCACCTTTGTTTTCGTGGTGTACGAGTCCTTACACGGCCTTCTCGGGCCGTGGCAAACGGAACGGAACCGCCGGGCCGCGACCACGCAAATACTCAACCGCACTATTGTGTGTGTGTGTGTGCAAGATCGCGCAGGGATCCTAGAAATCGATAGAGCGGAACGGAGTCTGTACGGATTTTCTCTCTCTTCCTCTCTCTCTCTCCCCCTCACTTCCCTTCTCTCTCTCTATATCTATATTTAGAGAGACGTAGAGAGAAAGAGAGAGAGAGAGATAGAGAGAGAGAGAGCACGCTGACTTAAGGGGTTCCACCAGCTTGGCGCTCGGAAAAATAGGTATACATTTTTTTTCTAATCTTGTCGCGCCTACTAAATATATAAAATAATTTTTATTTTTCACAAATACATTATACTTTTATGAACAAATGTAGAAGAAAAAAAAACGAATAAATGCAATTAAAAAATGGCGAAGATATAAGTCGTCCAGTAGGACCCACTTTAGAAAATCCTTACCGATGGTGGAATTTTTTTCTCTGTCAAGCATCGTCTAAAAAATAAAAAATAAAAATTTTCTCGTAAAGAAAGGTGATACCTAAAGTGTAGCGTTGAGAAAAAAAATGTAAATTTTTTTTTGTCGAAATGACAGCTGTTTGAATGAAAAAATTCTGGTTTTTGCCAAAATGTTGAGTTAAAAAAATTAATCAACAATGGACGCGGCATCCAATATGAAACAATCATATGCTGCATCCTCGATAACATTATAAAGAATATTTGGTATAAATTTCATTAAAATCGATTGAGTAGATCACGAGATCTTTTGTCCACCAGTTTGAAAAGAGGGTTTTGGTAGACGACTTATATCTCCGCCATTGTTTAATTTTGTTTATTCTCTTTTTTTTTTTAAATTTGTTCATAAATGTATTTGTGAAAAATGAAGATTTTGAGATATATTTAATACTCGCGTCAAATTTTTTATTTATTTGTTTACCTATTTTTCCGAGCGCCAAGGTGGTATAACCCCTTAATACACACGCAGGACAACAGTATTCCTACGCGGTTTTACTAACTAACCAATATATATATATATATATATCTATTTATACGCGGACTCATAACGGACATACCGATGTATAATAAATAGTATTCGATGTACAAGCCGCAGTGAAAATTTCATCCAGAACCGATCCGAGCCTGTTCCACATTGTCGCAGATATAAGTGTCTCATTAAAATTGCTATACATACATTCACATATGGTAAAATCAATAAATATGCATCATTGGACGAAACACTCGTTACGTTTGTCCCACTGTGTATGAATTTAAAAGGGAATATATATTTTTAAGAGGTTAATATCATATATATATGGGTTGAGGGGGAGGGGATAGATGTATTTGATGATTTCATTCATAGAGGTCTCGTTCTTTTTTTGTTAATGCATATTCCGACGGCCTTTATAATTTTGTATTGCCCACATTCTTTAAGGTATTACTGGATGGATATGAAAAAATCGCCAGAATTCTTGAAAATTTGAGGAATGATAGTTCATGATAGAATAACAATACATGAATTATTTTAGAATTTTTCACTAAATAATTTAGTAATTATAAACATATGAATTTAGCACGGTCGATTTTGGGAGCTTCTGCAGACGTTAATGGTTGCGAAACGAATGGAACTAAATTGCCGTAAATTCGGAAAATATTATATCATCAAGATTTAGGATCAAGCGATTGATTATGCTAACAATTCAAATAAATCGACTGAGTAATTGTCGAGAAATGAATTAAAGTAGTGAGGAGTATCGCCTTTTTTTAACGATGAATTAATAGCAATCATTGAAAAACTCAATATATATTGAGTTTTGGGATAATTATTGATAATAATAAGATGATCCGAACGTATTAAGGGATAACACCACTCTAGACTCAGCAAAAAAGGCCTAAATTTGATAATTTTTTTTTAGAATATTGAAAAAGGGCTCGGGTTTCTTTTTTCAGGGTTTATTAAACACATATTGAAGTATGTAAAAAAAAAATTTTACTGCTTTTTTGATAAAAAATGGCAGCGACAAAGCCAGTCTTCAAGAACGCCTTTTTTTCGATACCTTCACGGACGGACGTGGAACTCCGAAAGCATAAGAGCTAGAACAAAAAAAAAAAAATTTCCTAATCTACATGTCATTGGCTAGAGAAATACTTAAGGGTTTTTTTTTAAATCAATTTTTGCGAAAATGGCACAAGTTTTAAAAAAATTTCATTTTTTCGGCAAAAAAATTTGCAGTAATTTGTTTATAAAAAAAAAAGTTTACATTCAATTAAAAAACGGCTATGTACTTCTTTAGATAATGTGATTGTGAAGCTACAGTGAAAATTTCAGAGCATTTCATCGAACGGTTTTAGAGCAGCGTTTCCGCCCAGTTTGAAAAAAGTGATTTCAAGAAAAACGCGTTTAAAGTTTTATAAGTACTTAAACCTTTGAAAATTAAAGTATTGTTTAAGCAAAAAAAAATCGATTTTTTCAAAATTCTAGAGTGGTGTTATCCGTTAATTAAATTTAAAAAATGAGACATTTCTTTGTTGGACAGTTGAAACATATGTACAGTCACTGGCAAAACCTCAGTCAAGCGCACGCCAGTATCGTTGAATTTGACTTCAATTATAATTACACATGGAAAATTATCATTTCTAAGTGTTAATTTATTATTAAATTAGCTATTTGGAAAGGCTAAACATGTACGATATGATCTCGACTTGTAAATCTACGATTCGCCCACTTTGGACTAACCCTTTGCCCGACACTCCATCCAGTAATATCTTAATTTCGTTGTTAAATTTTCTTTTGTTGCATTGGCTAGTGTCGGTATTGAACTTGAAGAATTGAACATTCATCCTATCGAATTTGCCCCAAATTTATCTAAGGCATAACTGACAAATAAATAAATCCATCAATCGCTCTCTCTCTCTCTCTCTCTCTCTCTCTCTCTCTCTCTCTCTCTCTCTCTCTCTCTCTCTCTCTCTCTCTCTCTCTCTCTCTCTCTCTCCCTCTCTCTCTCTGTCGTTGTCTGTCTGCTGTCTATCTCTCTCTTTGTTTCTATCTTTCTCTCTCTCCCCCTCTCCTTTGCCGTTTTTTTTCTCAATTTATCTAAATGTTTGTGATCGTAGAGCCCGTATCGATGCACTTCTTTCTCCACACCCACAGGGTGTCTAAATTGTGCCGTTTAAAGATTTACCTGCTCATTGAACATTTCAATGACCTGAACAGAATTTATCAAATAATGGATCAATTGGAGGGAAACTAAAAAGAGATGGTTAGATATTGATATAAGGCCTTTATGTTTCTTTTTCGAAAGGCGGGAGAACCGAAGAGTCAATAGTTTAAAATTTGGCGCCACTCGATAGCCCGGACACCCTATGAACAGCGCTTGAATAGTTCCGAGACCAGGCGAGAGTTTCGATTCGCGGCGCCCCGAGGCATTAATCGCCTGCCACTACGTTTAACGACGCTTTAACGATACTTTAACGCGGCGTGCTTCCACCATGGCATCGATGCCCCCTAGGCACACACGAAGACACGCACGTATTGTGGCAATCGTACACAGATACGTGCTGCTCGAGTATCATGCGGTATGCAATTCCATGTGTGGACATTATGTACACTCGTGTATGCGATTTTTTACTACAAATCGCCGGGGAAGTTGATCGTAAAGTTTTTTTTTTTTTTTTAATTTACATTTTTCTCCACCTAGTATTTCGCAATTTACGACCTTTTTTGTTGTTCTCCAAACTCCATTCAAGATACTATCAGGATTATGATTTGAAAAAAATGGAAAAAAAACCCATCTCAACTTGTCTAGGTTTATTGAATAAATTAACTAAAGAATGGCATTCGGGAGGCAATTGGTTTTAGCTCCGTCGACAAAGATAATGAAAAAAAAATAGTCCGACTGTCTGACAGTATCCGATAGGGAGCTGAAAAAGAGAATGGCGACTCGAGAGATGTCGATGATTTTTGATGAAGTGGATTGTACGTGTATGTAATGTGCATTGCGCGAGAGTCAAGGATGTCCCGCGGACACACGCGAGAAAGAGCCGAGAAACGCCACGGGTACCGCCGATAGAATTTTTCATCCGTCAACCCCCCCCCCCCCCCCCCCCCGCCCTCGCGCCAGTCTCCCCTACGTTCTTTCCTCATTTTTCCCTCCTTTGTACGTGGCTGCTTTTTCTCTTCCTTCGTTTCATGCACGTATGCAGAATTGCACGCTCGCCCAACCGCTAATTGGAACCAAGAACTTCCTAAGACGATATGTATCAACGCCACGGCCACTTAATATCTCAAGTGGATTAAAGGATATTATTATTTTCAAATATTTGTCCGTGCACGCGATAAAACGATGAACATGATTTAAATGGAACAAATGTATACTTTTTCTTCATTTTTCAATGAAAAAAAATAATATTTTTGTATACAGATTTTTTTAATAAACAAATTTTTAGTAAAATTTCCAAAGTACAAGAATTAAGTCGCGATTGTAATAAATATTCGAGGCTGAAATTTGAGATCGATTATCGTCACGCGCAAGGTGTTTTTTTCCTACATCTATCGAGAATTGATCCTTCGAGCCATCGAGCAGAATACGAGTCTCGGACGATTTAAAAAAGGACGAAATCGGATTACGTATAAGAGCAAGGAGGAAGAAGAAGAAGACAGCGACAGCGTATTCTCGATCGCGCAATCGCGAGCGTGTGTTATTGATTGATGATCGAAATGGCCGGGCCCGCGACTCTCGAAAACCCCAGTACCGGCAGCCACTTTCCAATCTACTTGGTAAACGTGCACGATACGGGGTGTTCCGAAAGTTGCGTCAAATCTTGATGTGATTTTAGATAAGTCGCGAAATTCCGAAGCGAAAAGTCCTCACGCATTTTTTTCGCTGATGCACCGTTCGTTAGATATCTTATAATCAATGATAACCAATGCGGTGTGCGGCCTAGGGGATACGCCCCCGTGCGGCTATTGGCTGGGATTCAGCGAGGAGGCGTGCCCGGGCCCCCTCCAGTCGCATCGGGTAGGTGCGAGCGCACAGGAGGGGATTGGTTGACGCGTTGGATTAGCTGCATTCTTAATGAATTAATATCTGAGGAACGGTGTGTCGGAGAGAAAAATGCGTGAGGACTTTTCTCTTTGGAATTTCGCGTTCTACCCGATGCTTGAGGATTCGACGCGACTTTTGGAATACCCTGTACAATATCCTCGATTCTATATACATATACACGCACGGTACGAAAGCCAGGCACGGTTCGGACCTGTAATTACGTGGAGAGACTTTACAGCGGCGAGTTTCGAAGCTGCACGGTCTTCTCGACTGCAAGAGGAGACTCGCGAGTGAAGACGAATCAAAAAAGAAAAGAGACAACCAAGTTTCTAATCCAGAAGAATTTTTTCTAATCTCTTGTCTCGTGATCGAGACAAGAGATAAGAAAAAAAATAACAACAACAACAAAAACAAAAAAAGGAATCGGCCCCACACCTCAACGTATATATTCTCTTTGCACGTGTCTCGGCGCAATTAAATATATTTGGGATGTCCTTCGATTTGTTAGACAAAAGATTCTATTCCCGGTTCTCAGTACCGTCTGTGTCAAAACTAAACAAAATTTATTTCTTTTATTTACACTTTAACAACTTTGCTCATCATACCTCCCCCCCCCCCCCAAATAATGCACTCATCCACCATATTACAAGGACCCTGCAACCTCCGAATACCATATCGGTCTCACGATTCTTTTGCAACTACTTCTCTTTTCCAGGATGTCTACCGACCTGAAAAGTCATGATAAGTCTTAAATGTCATGAAATTACACACGACCTTGAAAAAGTCATGAAATATTATGAAAAGTTACCAGTCTACCTGATTTTATTAAGATCTCTGCAGTACTCATTATCATGGCCGATTCTTGTATTAATTTATCTAAAATAATTTCAAATTTTCGCAGTTTCGTAACAATCTACGGTATTAGCAAAAAAAAAGATAGTAGAAAATAAAATGATTCGTTATCTCAACATATTAGTTTTTCTTTGTTATTCGTGTAAGCGACTAGATGATATTACTCAAAATTTCTAAATGTATGCGATATTTTTCCAGATGTTCGCAAAATATATTTCTTTACGGAAAAATTGAAATTATTTTTGTCTCACATTTTTTCCTACACATGGAATTGTACAGTTTGATGACTTTTCGTTTATTTTGTATACTTTTTATTGGCATACAACACACAACTGTTTCAAAGAGCAGAATATAAATATAAAAGTTTAGAAAATTAGTCGCATTAAAGAATTATAAACTATACTTTTATACCAAAAAGTCATACTAAAAGTCATGAAAAAATCCCTATTCCTTGTCTTAAGGCCTTAGGCCATTCTAGAGGCCAAAAAAGGGGCATATTTTGTGATTTTTTTTCAGCGAAACCATAAAATAAAGCGGAATTACAAAATACGGGTTTTATTATACACGTAATTGACTATACAAAATTATTTTTTCACGGCGATACATGTCAAAATGGCGACTGTGCAGCATTTTTTCGATGACGCCTTTATTTCTGGAAGGTCAACGGCCGGACCAACAGCTCCTATAATTTTTGAGTTATGATGAGACACTAAAGTTTTTTCGATTATATATAAGAATAGCTATAGAAGTACGTAGGTTTTTTTTTGATATATTGTTTTTTTGTCAAAATGGTGCATTTTTAAAACAAAGAGTATAAAATGCCATGAGAAAATCGTCAGAAAATTGTTCATAAAAAAGGAACTACACGGAGAGAATTAAATGTCAAAAATTACCGTGCAGTAACGGTAATCAGATGACAATCCTGCCACTTCGCTTATTATTACTGAGTAAAACACAGATTTTCACGAAAATAAAATAAAATTTCTTCTTCAGATAGAAAATTTTACCAGATTTTCTAGTAAATTTTGATGTGTAACAAAATACGCAAAACTTAAATTTAAAAAATATATAGTATCAGCGAAATTTTACTGTGCATTTTATTATTTTATGCCTTTCAAAAATGTCTATAAAAAAGTATCGTCTTTATAACAGTTATTTTAAGATTTATTTTAAAATTTAATGAGTGTTATTGGAAAATGTATTGTGCTCTCGGTAAAAATTATCTTGCGCGCTTGGTTCTTGTATAGTAAAATGTTAGCTACGTATTTGAAATTTTCTGTAACGTGAGTTAAAAAAAACTTGTCGCATACGAATTATTATGCTTTTCTCACTCGTCACCACACTGAAATATATCACGGTAATTTTTACCGTGAAATTCACGACAAAAATTACTTTTTAATTCTCTCCGTGTATGTAATATAATTAAAAAATCCTACGTAGTGCCTCAGAAAATGTAATTCTCAATATACAGTTCAAAATTTCAAGTGAATCGGTGGAAATTTGAGTTATGAGTCTGGCCGACTTGAAAAATGTAGTTTTGAGATAAACGCGTTTAAAGTTAGTAGAAAGTCACGACATTAATCAAGAGGGCTTGCGCTAGAATTCGAAAATCGAGTACTTAGAGATTTTTCACACCCATAATCTTTTCGAATATAATTTTATCGGTACTAAGGTACATTTTTAACAAAAAAAAAAATCGATTTTTGGAAAATCCTAGAACGGCCTAAGGCCTTAAAAATCCTTAAATGTCATGAAATTTCAGTTCTGGTCAAAATTAAACACTCTCTTTTCGCACTCTCCATTTTTTGCTCCCTGATTCCTGAATATTTTCACCGTGCCCCCTGATCATCCCTCTTGCACGTGCTTCACGACGCAACTGGTGCAATTTTCGCATACAAACACCGTCGAAAATCGTTGCAACGAGAGCTCAACGTCCACCACTTCCCTTCAGCTTTTCTGCGCTACATTGCGGACCATGTAAGGACATTACAGAGAAGGAGAGGAGGCTCGCTTTCGAAGATACACCTTCGGAGTTACTTTGCTGCGCGAATGGACTGGAAACCCCTTATCTCATTTTACCGCTACGAAGAGTAGAAAACAGAGAATGTGTGTGTGTGTGTGTGTGTGTGTGTGTGTGTGTGTGTGTGTGTGTTTGTACATGGGGAAAGGTGATTTTGAAGACCATCATCTATAAGGATCATCCTCAAAGCAGCCCAATGTCCTGATAATCAACATTACACTGATATAGCGACTTCAAAATATACTTTTCTTTTACATATGTACATATATGCTTATGTGTGTAGTGGGCTATATAGCGAAAAGAAAATATACTTCTCACCGCAGAAAAGAGAAAAGTTGGAGCGTTATATGCGCGAGCGTGTAGGGAATAAAGAATCTCGGTGAAGAGGTCGGGGGGGGGGGGGGGGAGGAGGAAGGCAGCGAAAGTGCTGCCGCAGAAGCGGATGAAGGGAAGGAAGAGAGGTCGATGATGAACGCGAGTGTGTGTGTGTGTGTGTGTGTATGTGCAACTCGTCGGGGAACATCGCGAGCGCGGCAATCGTGCACTGGGCACCTTTATTACGTTTGCCCTTGTCCTCACACGCACGTACATACACTTGTCTCACACGTACACATAAAACAGCATAATACAGCGAGATAGGCTTCACTTTTCTTCCGCGGTGGCAATTTTGTCCTACCCTCCGCAAGTTAACCCGCGTTCTTTCCGCTCTTTGCGCGCGCGCGCGCGCGCGAAAACACAGCAGCCTGGGAGTCGCGGAAAAATCAAGCGCGGCGAATGGAACGAGAGAAACTCCGTGGTAGAGAACGAAATGCTGTATGGGCAGGGACAAACACTTTTACCGTCGATTGTTGAATTTTTGTTAGCGGTAGTGGTTGAGGATTTTTTTTTCTTCTTTCGTTCCACGGATTCGTTCATTCTCCGGTGAATATTTTACGTGGAGAATTTTTGGAAAACGAGTTTGCATGAGCTTGGGACTGAAAAAACAGATCGGTCAATACTTTTTCTTCTGATTAGAGTATCGGGATGACATGGTCATCCAACAGTGGCCAATCTGACCCTTCAGATTGGCCACTGCGCTAATCTAATCAAAATCATCGTAGCTCCTTTTCTTTTCAGAATTATTACAAAATCTTCGTTGCAAAGAAAAAGTTAAAACCCAAAGCTATAAAATTATTCAATAAAAAATCGTATTTTTTAAATTCCAAACTCACGTAAACCCGATAATTTTTTTTTGTTCCACACCGCCAAGGCACCTCACGACTGTCCAAATTTTGCAGAAGGTGGGCCAGGGGGGACACCCAAACGGAAAAAAAAACCCAAACAATGGACCATTGATTTTTGTCCTAGATTTTTATGGTTTGAGGAACGTTTGCTTATAAAATGCCACGGAAATTCTTTTTTTCCATTTACATTTCGTTGATTGTATTATTATGTATATCGATGATACGAAACAATAAATGAGACGTGTCAACGATCTCGGTTCCTCTTGCCTCGCGGTGTCGTCGACCTCGTTGTCGTGTTGTGTGTCGGCCACCCTATCGGGACTAAAGAGGGAAAAAAAAATAAGCTTCCACGCATGATACAGCCCCGCAGGGCACTAATGCGATTATTCCCTTAATTAGCTTATACAGGGCGGATCAATAACTATTAGCAGCTTGGATCTTCGAAACTATAAGGTTCACAGAAATATTTGCTGAAATGAAATTGCACAGTACGAGAGGGGCCATCCGACAGCGATAATAGTTTTTTTGGCAGGTGGAGGTACTTCGGACATTTGAAGGTCGACTCCATTTTTTTAAATGGATCGGTATGTTTTTTCTTCTGTATCATGATAGAGGAGCTTAAAACGAGTTCAACGACCTATAACATAAGGTCATTGAAGGTCATAGAAAGTACAGAAAGGCGTTTATCTTACTGTAAACGTAGTAATTTTATTTACTAACGAAACTGTAAGTATTATCGCCTTTCTGTACTTTCTATGACCTTCAATGACCTTATGTTATAGGTCGTTGAACTCGTTTTAAGCTCCTCTTTCTTGATACAGAAGAAAAAACATACCGATCCATAAAAAAAAATGGAGTTGACCTTCAAATGTCCGAAGCACCTCCACCTGCAAAAAAAACTATTATCGCTATCGGATGGCCCCTTTCGTACTGTGCAATTTCATTTCAGCAAATATATCTGTGAACCTTATAGTTTCGAAGATATCCAAGGTGCTAATAGTTATTGATCCACCTTGTATAGCGGGACGCACGGGCAACGATTGACTCCATAAGTGGATTTTCTACCAGGAAGTCAACGCGACGCGCAAAATGACAAAAAAACGAAACATAAAAAGCTCTGGCTAGAAAATTTGATTCGGGAAAAAGTACTGTCCCCTTATCTGCCTTCCGTAGATAATATCAGGCCATGGTCAGGCCTTCCATCATGAATCAGGTTCGCCATGTAACAGGTCTTAGGCCAGGCCCCGTTACGTCGTTTCTTTTTTCGAGAACTGATCACGGACTGGCTGGAAACTGACGAGGAAAGAGATCAGAAAATGACCGCTAAAAGACGAAGAAGGTGATGATGGTACTGGTAGATACCTGCATGAGGAATTTCGGACAAAATTATCATCTCCGATATTCGATAAAGTGAAGATAAAATAAACAATAATAGCAATAATAATATTGATAATAATAATGACAAGGTAAGGATTTCATTGATAAGTCGCTCTACGGTTTTCTGTAAACGAATACGTACAGTCATTACGATCGAAGATACTACGCGACGACTCGATTCGTATACACACACCAAACATATACAGTACATATGCATTTACAGGTAAACGTATACATAGATACACACACATGCATACACATACTGCACACATGTATCGACAACTTTGCTTTATATCGACGTTGCTTTATTATTTATTTATCTTGGAGGCAGATCGTGATCGATGGGGTGACGAGGTAGCCACGTGAGATTGCCCACATCATTTCTTACGCAATTGAATGGATATAACTTAAACAGAACGTTACATACGTGGATTATACGTATCTGTGTTTATATATATATATGTGTGTGTGTATATATATATATATATATATATATATATATATATATATATATATATATATATATATTAGATGAAGTAAAAAGTTCTGAGCGTTTTTTCGCTTTATTTCGACGATGAAATTAACATAGTTAGGATTAGATCAAATATGCGCCGTTTTGTCCGATAACTTTTGTCAATTTTGAAGGCAATTTCATAATTCCGCGATTGAAGAAGTCCTCGTCCCTATTGGTAAAAAACTTGACCAGCTCATTTTCACAAGCCTCCCTTGAGGCCAATTTTGTACCATTAAGGAAATTTTGCAAATGCTTGAAAAGGTGATAATCGCTTGGTGCCAGGTCTGGACTATACGGCGGGTGCGATAGAACCTCCCATCCAAGCTCTCGGAGCTTCCGGTGCGTCGTTAAAGATGTGTGCGGCCTGGCGTTGTCTTGATGGAACACAACACCCTTCCTATTGACCAATTCTGGCCGCTTCTGGTCGATCGCCTGCTTCGATCTGGTCAGTTTTTGACAGTAGAGGTCCGAATTGAGTGTTTGGCTTGATGGGAGCAGCTCATAGTGGATGATTCCCTTCCAATCCCATCAAACACACAGCAAAACCTTCTTGGCCGTTAATCCGGGCTTGGCGATCGTTTGGGCCGGCTCACCGCAATTGGACCACGATCTTTTTCGGCTGTTTTTCTCGTATGTGACCCATCTTTCATCGCCAGTCACCATCCGCTTAAAAAATGGGTCGATTTCGTTACGTTTCAGCAAAGAATCGCAGGCATCAAATCGTTCCAAAAGGTTCTTTTGCGTCAATTCGTGTGGCACCCATACATCGAGCTTCTTCTTGAGACCAGCCTTATGCAAATGGTTCCAAATGGTTTTCTGGCTAATCTTCAGTTCCTGGGCAATGGAATAAGTGCTCACATGCCGGTCCGACTCGACGATTTCCATGATTTTATCGACATTTTCGACGATTAGCCTACCAGAGCGTGCCTCATCTTCGACGTCCACATTACCAGAACGGAATCGTTGGAACCACCGCTCGCTTTGCTGTTGCATTCGATACTGTATTGGCTCCATAAAGAGCACAAATTTTTTTGGCTGTAGTGGTATTGAAGAATGTATCGTATTTTCTCTTTTTTTTACCTCCATTTTGGAACGCTGTAACACACAACTGGCTTCACCAAACACAAAACTGTCAAAGAACTTTTTTTGAAGCGTAATGTCACGTTTAAATCGCCGTATAGTATGACCCGATGCGATGTATACATCGTGAGATATGGCTCACTGAAGACATCTAGCGGAAAACGCTCAGAACTTTTTACTTCACCCAATATATATATGTATGTGGAGAAAGGTAGTTTTGAAGACATTTGAATACCAAGACCTTCGTCAAAGTAGTGTACTGTCCTCTTATTCAACATAATGTAAGCCTCAATTATTTCGAAATTACCTTTAGATACATGTGCTAGCTCAGTTATAAAAGATGCATTTCTAGGACCGGCCTGTACCGAAAATCGACTATTCATTTAGAAATATAAGGATAAATATATAACAATAATGTAGGGCAGGGAGAGGCATGTTGAGCAGTCGGGTAAGTTGGGCAATCGAAATATCTGGAAAACTAAGCACCGCACGCGGGTGCATCAAGTGGCGGAAAGAGAGGTATGGGGGAGGGGAACACATCACGCCATCGCTCGTTGCCACGCGGCGCACGAGACGGTAACACGGAACGTTTCATTATTTTTGCACCCAAAAGTAAAAAAAAAACGTGATTGAAAGACTTTCTTCTACCATTGTATGAGAAATAATATTTCAAATTTCATTGCAATTAATGTTAATGTTTCAAAACCTAACTAATTAACAAGCAAATGTTGGTTTATTACTGCATTGTACCAAATCATGTTGCATACGTCTGATTTTTTAAAATGCAATTCTTACTTTGTCCAACTTATCTCATACTCATGCTCAACTTATCCCACTATCGGGGCAGGTTGAACAAATATGGCCTTAGTCATTTGAGAGCGATTATCTATGAAACAAGGATAACAGGAATTT
>OZ010715.1:26853864-26931364 GCA_963932345.1 Ophion ventricosus | reverse complement strand
GGTATCTGGCACGTACATACATAAAAAATGTATATGCATATACGCGTGTGTATATAGACACATATAAATGCATACATGTAGATAGCAGATATACAGAGCCCACTTCAAACCAAATTATGATAATGACGTATGCATCGATCGAATGCAATGGAAATTATTCTTTTTAAAATTTGACCAAATGCTTTCGACTACGAGAATCACAGAAACGATCTTTAGAATCACTATTACGTAATGACGTTGAACTTTGCATCGTTGGAATGCAACGAACATTAATTCTTTTTGATAACTAACGAAAGCATTTTTGACCGATTTAAACCGCGAACGTCGCTCAAACATTTTTACGTTTTCCTATTATTAAATAACGACCTCAATTTACAAAAAAAAAAAGGCTATGGTTCGTGATAAAAAGAAATTTAAAAAATGGAAAAAAAACAATATCGTTCCATTCCAACGATGCAAACTTCAAAGTCATATTACGAATCTATTTACGGTTGTTCGGAAAGTAATTTCATTTTTTGTCAACGACACTTGTGGGAAAGAACGAAATTACTTTTTGAACAACCGAATTAAACTCAAATATTCACAAAAAAAAGAATTTGGATAATAAAAATGAAGAACAGAGGAAAAAAAAGTGCGTTGCAACACGATTCAAACTTCAACGTCACGCGTATCGCCGTGATCCTTCGTAGCTTGCGCACTTATTTTTAGCGCGTTGAACGCAAGCGCAACGAAAAGTTGACGTTGCGAGCGGTTGTTTGCATTGTTTCGCTGATTAAAGGTGGAATTGTCTGTGTATGCGTACGTCTTATACACGGGATGCCGGCTGTTTCCTTTTTTGCTGCCTACTACTGTCCACGGAGGCGCGAAGGTATCGTTTCGCACGATTTGCATATGCGGACGCATTGAGAAAAGTGGAACGCTTGCGAAATGACTGCTGCGTGTGTCCCAATGTTCTTTATATCGTTCAAGTACACACGTGTATATATATATATGTGTGTGTATATATATATATATATATATTAGATGAAGTAAAAAGTTCTGAGCGTTTTTTCGCTTTATTTCGACGATGAAATTAACATAGTTAGGATTATCCGATTAAGATCAAATATGCGCCATTTTGTTCGATAACTTTTGTCCATTTTGAAGGCAATGTCATAATTCCGCGATTGAAGAGGTCCTCGTCCCTATTGGTAAAAAACTTGACCAGCTCATTTTCACAAGCCTCTCTTGAGGCCAGTTTTGTACCATCAAGAAAATTTTGCAAATGCTTGAAAGGGTGATAATCGCTTGGTGCCATGCGTCGTCTTGATGGAACACAACACCCTTCCTATTGGCCAATTCTGGCCGCTTCTGGTCGATCGCCTGCTTCAATCTGGTCAGTTGTTGACAGTAGAGGTCCGAATTGAGTGTTTGGCCCGATGGGAGCAGCTCATAGTGGATGATTCCCTTCCAATCCCACCAAACACACAGCAAAACCTTCTTGGCCGTTAATCCGGCCTTGGCGATCGTTTGGGCCGGCTCACCGCGATTGGACCACGATCTTTTTCGGCTGTTGTTCTCGTACGTGACCCATTTTTCATCGCCAGTCACCATCCGCTTAAAAAATGGGTCGATTTCGTTACGTTTCAGCAAAGAATCGCAGGCATCAATTCGGTCCAAAAGGTTCTTTTTCGTCAATTCGTGTGGCACGCATACATCGAGCTTCTTCTCGAGACCAGCCTTATGCAAATGGTTCCAAACGGTTTTCTGACTAATCTTCAGTTCCTGGGCAATGGAAAAAGTGCTCACATGCCGGTCGGACTCGACGATTTCCATGATTTTATCGACATTTTCGACGATTGGCCTACCAGAGCGTGCCTCATCTTCGACGTCCATATTACCAGAACGGAATCGTTGGAACCACCGCTTTGCTGTTGCATTCGATACTGTATTGGGTCCATAAACAGCACAAATTTTTTTGGCCGCCTGCTCCGCCTTTTCACCTTGGTCGTAGTGGTACTGAAGAATGTATCGAAATTTCTCTTTTTTCACCTCCATTTTGGAACGCTGTAACACACAACTGGCTTCACCAAACACAAAACTGTCAAAGAACTCTTTTTGAAGCGTAATGTCACCTTTAAATCGCCGTATAGTATGACCCGATGCGATGTATACATCGTGAGATATGGCTCACTAAAGACATCTAGCGGAAAACGCTCAAAACTTTTTACTTCACCCAATATATATATATATATATATTGGGTGAAGTAAAAAGTTTTGAGCGTTTCCGCTCAATATATATATATATATATATATATATATATATATGGAAATTATATTTCGAAGCCGTTATATTTTATTTTATATTTTTTTCCTGAGTTTGTTTGGGTTTGTTTGGGTTCCATATATATATACATATATATATATGGAAATTATATTTCGAAGCCGTTATATTGCATTTTATATTTTTTTCCTGAGTTCTAACGCACACCCTTGCGGGATTTCGTGAAGCTCTAAGAAACGATATTGAAGTTTGCATCGTTGGAAGGCAACGAAAAGTCTCTTATTTTTATTTTTTTTCGTCACGTAAAATATTTTCTCTGCGCATTCAGGTTCTTGAAAAGGTGGAAACTTGAGAAACATTCGAAAATACATTTCAGTGGTTGTCGTAGCCAAAATCTGCCAAAAAAAATATATGGATGATGACAAGGATTGAACAGCGTAACGAAGTTTGCGACATTTTTTATTGAAAAATATTGACGAGCAACGAAGTTATTATTATTTAAACAAAGTTCCGTTTTTTAAGAAACTTCCGATCGAATTTCGAAGGAATTCAGATTCACAAGCTTTTTTTCTTTTCTCGTCTAAACGTCAATAATTCAATGTCGTTCGGGAAAAAGAGAAAAACGAGAAAAATATTAATGAAACAATCAAATATTTCCGCCCGCTTTGTTGCGTCGAAAGAAAAGAGGGAATAAAAATATACACACTGCTCCAGTACAACGTTAAAAAGGCTTTCAAAGGAAAATGGATAGATATCATTTTATGGTTGCGTGCGAGTAGCGACTGGGAGCGGGAGGAGGAGAAGAACGCAACGAGAACAGAAATCACAGAGGGAGCAAAGTAAATTATTTTAAAAAAGCTCCAGCTCGATCGGTCGTTACGCCGGTGTCTCGATCTTATTGTTTTTTCTTATACACATATGGGCCGTTCCGTCCCCCCAGCCCCTCTCCGGCCCACCAAAATAAGATACGTAATAAATCCAAGTATTTATCTCGTTTAATCGGCAGCACGTTTAGGCAATTTTCTAAAATATTTTCCACGTATGAAAATTAATAATTTCACACGTGTGCAAATAAATAATTTAATTCCCACGTATACAAATAAATCATTTATTTTTCACCTGCGTAAGTATAAATAATTGCTTTGTCAAGCCGTAATTACGAATTTGTTTGGCGTCAAACTTCGAGTCAAAGCGTGAATCGAAAGGGAAGAAAAATCTCTCAGCATTGGAGAAATTAAAAAATGAAGTTTGCCTTGCTCGTCATGGGCACGTGGATTTTGCACGGAACGACTCATGCTGAGTCAGGTTGGCGTGATTCTCAAGGGGAATCGAGGTCCCAGCGAGTAATTTGTCGATTGACAAAAAACAGATCGACGCGAAGAAACGACAGTGATAAGGTGGGCGTGGCTGGGAGGAGTGTGCCGGGGAGAAGGGTTAGCACCGCGTGTACGTCATGAAGAAAATTATCTAATTATATGTCAGTATGGCAGGACGACGAATGAGAGCAGATGCTGTACTGCATGTATGTGTGTGTGTTTGTGCGCATATATATAAATCAATTATTATTATATATATATCTATACTTAGATGCGTTATATATATAACAAAATATACACATAACATTGGGTCTATGCATAATTCCGTAGCGAAATTCCGACAGATGTCGTTCGCAGTAGTTAAAAGTTACATATTATTTTATTGTATGAAATATACAGATTGAGGCACATAAAGTTTTACAGAGCAATAGCACTCGAACTATTGATCATATCAAAAAATGTTTCAGACAAAAGTTTCAGTGTTCGAGAAGGCCGTCATACTGGACCACCCTATTTTTTTTATCGGTGGAGGCGCTGAAGCTACGTCAAGGTCAACTCCACTTTTTTAAATGGAACCATGTATTTTTTTTTCGATGACATTATTAGCGATTTTAAGACGAATTCAGCGACCTACAACACAAGGTCATTCTAGTCACGCAAAGTATGAAAATCGTCGAAAAATCGAAAAATATCGGAATAATCACTTTCAAAGGATCCACTAACCTTGGTTTGGGTCTACCTACTGAAGATGCTCGAAGTGATGACCCTCGACTTGTAAGCACTTGTTAATTCGCTGATGAAAAGACCGTCTGACTTCAGCCAACATTTGTGGTGTAATTTCGGTACATGCTCGGCGTATTCTTTCTTTCATGTCGTATTTTTGGATATGATCAATAGTTTGAGTGCTATTGCTCTGTAACACTTTATGTGCCTCACCCTGTATATACAGTGGGTGAAAAAAGTATTTGCACACCACATCTTTTTTAAATTATCCTGCAAAATAAAATAAAATACTTTAGCATTTTTTTTTATTCGAAGAAAAATATAATGTTCGAAAAAAAAGTTCGAAAAAAAATAAAATGCTAGAGCATTTAATTTTTTTTGTAGGATAATTTAAAAAACAGGCTGTGTGCAAATACGTTTTTTACCCACTGTATGTATTTTTATTTTGCCTTTTTAGAAAATTTTCTACAATTTTGTTTCTTCCCGGTACGCACTTTTCAACGTGTCCATTTTTCGGCTATTTTTTGACCGTCGAAAATTAACTGCAAAGTTTGTGGAAAATTTTTTCCTCCGTTTTTGCCATGGTAAACTTAAAAAGGATATTAAAACCTACATTTTTGTTTTTTAGAAAGTCTCGTACGATTTTTTTCGCCCCGGTATTGCATTTTTAGCTAAAAAAGGAAAGTTTTAGAAAAAAAAGCCGTCATCGCAGAACTATAGGGTTTCAGAGGAAATGTCAAGAGGGTAAAAAGTTGCATGGGCTCACACCGGAGTGGCTAGAATTTTGATATTTTTTTTTACCATTTTTGGTTGGAACTTTAATGAATGGAGAGGAGGCTCTACTTGGGAATTGCGGGGTCTAGGACAATTAAGAAAGGAAATTTGTTTACATTTTCATTTTTAATTAACCACAATTTTTCTAGATATTTTCTTTTATTTTTGAAAATTAAAATCAAAAAATGAAAAAAAATTGTTGTTAATTAAAAATGAATATGTAAACAAATTTCCTTTCTCAATATATTGTCCTAGACCCCATAATTCCCAAGTGGAGCCTCTTCACTCATCAAAGTTCCAGCCAAAAATATTTTTAAAAAAATGGCAAAAAAAATTCTGAAAAAATTCTAGCCACTTCAGTGTGAACCTATGCAACTTTTTACCCTCTTGACATTTCCTCTGAAACCCTATAGTTCTTCGATGACGCCTTTTTTAGCTAAAAATGCAATACTGGAACGAAAAAAAATCGTACGAGACTGTCTAAAAAAACAAAAATGTAGGTTTTTATATCCTTTTTAAGTTTGCCATGGAAAACACGGAGGAAAAAATTTTCTACAAACTTTGCAGTTAATTTTCGACGGCCAAAAAATAGCCGAAAAATGGCCACGTTCAAAAGTGCGCACCGGGGTGAAAGAAAATCGTAGAGAATTTGATAAAAAAGAAAAATAAAGGTAAACTTGTCCTCTTTAAAAACGCCACTTGGGAAACTCAATTATCTTCATTTTTGAGTCCGCTATGTAAATTTTAGTGTACATTTTAGTGCGCTACAATTTTTCTAGATGTTTTTTTTATTTTTCAAAATTAAAATGAAAAAATAAAATGTCTATATATATATATACAATAAAATAATATATAATTAAAATATATCAATATTTAATAATAAAATGATTGAATAATATATACGCACGCCTATATACCTACACCTAAACATTTTCTTGTCTAATTTAACAGTGCACCTCGGAGCATCTCTCCGAGTCGTCCGTATCGATTCGCGAACTCCGAATAAAATTATTGCAAATGATATTATCGTGGAGCGGTGTTTACGTTAAACACATGCGCGCGCACACACACACACACACACACACACATACAAAACACAATCATACACACGGTGCGCCGTACACGGTTACAAAAGTTGGCCGGAAAAACTCACGGAGATTGTACGTTCTCGTATCGTCACGAGGGGGACGATCTTATATGCGAGGATGATCTCGAAAGGTTAACGATGTTTCACGACTGCATATATACGTATATAGATATATACGGGTGTGTATGCGATCCGCACCTCTCAATGTGTATATACGTTTATATATATATATATATATATATATATATATATATATGTATATCGTAATCTCGCCGCTTATATTACACGTTAGCTCGAAACACTCGCGCCAAACTGCGATTAGTAATCGAGCCAACATAGCTGTGTATTAGAGATACGCGATATTACATAAGGAATCATACACGAGTATATTCCGATCGTCAGATAAACCGAAGAATTACACTTTTCGTTTCTCCCGCTGAGATAATCGAGTCATTTTTTTTTTCGTTTTTTTTTTTCAACGCATACGCAAAGAAGCGTCGAATTAATCGGTCAATACAAAAGTGAACGAAAAAAAAAAAAAATTATAAAAATGAAACTAGTCGTTGGTAGGGGAGATTGGTACAATGTATCACGGGGCGCTGTGAGCTAGATGCGATTTATATTTGGTTTCGTCAGGCCTAAAACAAAGTCGATAGCAGCTCACAAAGAATTATTGAAAATTAAAAACTGATTTGAGGCTTGGAAAAAAAAATATTTCGCTCGCCGGAAAAACGTAAAATATAACGTAACGTTTTGTTGCGATAGTTATAGATAATAATCGATACACGGAGAGAATTAAAAAGTAATTTTTGTCGTGAATTTCACGGTAAAAATTACCGTGATATATTTCAATGTGGTGACAAGTGAGAAAAGCATAATAATTCGTATGCGACAAGTTTTTTTTAAATCACGTTACAGAAAATTTCAAATACGTAGCTAAAATTTTACTATACAAGAAGGGTAGCGCGCACGATAATTTTTACCGAGAGCACAATACATTTTCCTATAACACTCATTAAATTTTATAATAAATCTTAAAATAACTGTTTTAAAGACGATACTTTTTTATAGACATTTTTGAAAGGCACAAAATAATAAAATGCACAGTAAAATTTCGCTGATATTATATATTTTTTAAATTTAAGTTTTGCGTATTTTGTTACACATCAAAATTTTACTAGAAAATCTGGTAAAATTTTCTATCTGAAGAAGAAATTTTATTTTATTTACGTGAAAATCTGTGTTTTACTCAGTAATAATAAGCGAAGTTTCAGGGTTGTCATCTGGTTACCGTTACTGCACGGTAATTTTTAACATTTAATTCTCTCCGTGCATGAGGTACAATGAGCCAAGCCGCAACATTTTTTCGATCCCATTATTTTGGTATTTTTAATCTTTTTGCAAAAAATATGGGAGCTTTATTATACGCCCGAAGGTCTATAAAATCGGTTATGACCTTTTTTTTTCTAATCAGACTACCTTGATTAGAGTAAAAATTCGTTAGAAAAAAAATTGGCACACTGTACCCCACCTTCCCCTACTTTCGATGAAAGATCTGTTTTACGGGTTTGCTTTTCTTTACATCTATACATATAATAAAGCTAAGCATTGCGTATCTGTTTGTCTGTTTGTGAACTCATCAAGTAAAAACTACTGCCCCAATCCGGATGGAGTTTTAAGAAAAATATAAGGCCTCAACTTGCAGTAACATATTCGGTTTTTATAACATCGCAATTGGCTCACCCAATCAAAAGATGTGCAATTTAAAGTTTTCGAAAATCTGCGAGTATACGAAGTCGTTAATAAATCCGGTTTTCATACTTTATCCAATTGGATATCGCGCAAGAATAGTGATTATTTTAGCGAATCTATTATTTGTACATTATCTTATATTATTGTTATTATTATTGGTGGAGGTAATGTAAAAAAAAAAATGAGGAAATGGAAGAGGAATGATGGAAAATAAGGAAATAAGGAGCGAAGTAAAATATGGATTATTCGATAATGTTATATCATTGGACAATACTCCAGGGTCGAATTAATAAAACGAATCGAGTCACATGGATTAATTGACTTATTAATTAATTCATTAATTGGTCACTTTTTCGCAGCTGAACTCTGATGCGGATGAAAAAAATCGATGAAAATAAAATTGCGTAGTAATTTTTATTATTCAATGATCGTTTTTTATGATAGGATCTTTTTTTTATAACAAATTTATCTCCCCCCCCTTCTATCACTTTTTTCTCTCTCTCTCTCTCTCTGGCTCGCGAAGATTGCGCAATCGCGAATTCCACGATCTCGAGAGATCTCGAGAGCAGGAGCCGCTCTCATGCTTGCAAGCGTGCGATTCATGCGCGTTGAAGCAGTTTTCTCTCTCTCTCTCTCTCTCTCTCTCTCGCTCTCTCTCTCTTTCTCCCTCCCTCTCTCCCTCTCTCTCTCTCTCTCTCTCTCTCTCTCTCTCTCTCTCTCTCTCTCTCTCTCTCTCTCTCTCTCTCTCTCTCTCTCTCTCTCTTTCTCCCTTGGTGTTTCATATCTCCCGCGGGATATGCGAGAGGATGCGCGCCTCCCGTCAGCATCGCGCGAGACTCCGAGTTATGTGGCCGAGAGAAACGAACGTGAAACCTCGAAACCGCGACGAAGAAGGGACAGGTGATTTGCCTGATCTTCAGGAGCGTCCGCCAAGTGGAATATGTGTACGAGACATAAAACGCGGAATTACACGCGTACAACCGTACACGAGCAGCCATACCGGGCGTTTCGCGTAGAATCGCTCATTTTTGTTCTCGTCCCTGTCTTTTCAAACGATGCGACCAATTATCTTCTCCTTTTTTATTCCATCCACATTTTTATTCCCGAATGCAAGCTTTGAGATGTTTTTTTTTTTTTTATTGCAACAACGACAGAATTTTTTTGTTGTTGCAATTTCGTGTCATCGGAAGCAAGTCGATTAAAAATCCATAAAAAATCCTCAATGTTGGGTCTGTTTCGAGAAAGAATATAATTTTGAAAAATTGGCGGCCGAAACTATTGATCATCCCATCAATAACGCGGTTTTTTCGATTTCACTTTTCATCACAGACAAGTGAAAATTGGAAGAGGGACCTTGAAAGTCTACCCGTAAGATGGAAGAACATTGTAGAAAATTGTGGACATTGTATTTTAGGTTAAAAAAGAATTTTGTTTATCTTAATTTAAATAAAAACTAATGGTATTGAAAAAACCTCATTATTCATAGGATGATTCGATACTTTTTAAACTTTCTTTATATCGATGGTCCCGAGCGGCTCTATCTTATCTCGCTCGGACCTTTACACAGTAGCATAATTGAAAGGGTCCCAGATCTACTAGCGTAACTTTCGCGCCCTGCGCGAAGTATCGTATCTCGGCAGACCCTGTTCATTCTAACGCATCTCCGGGCGCGCGTGAGATCCATCGTATCTCCCGCAGCCTTAGAACGGAGTATCGTAACTCGCCGACTGCGATATGCTCTATCGTATCTCAGATGCACCAAAACGTTTCATCGTAAGTCGAAATTTGGTGATTTTTGAAAAACATCACTACTAAGTTCGTTCGAGCTTGAAGAATGCCCAGACAAAATTTTTAATCATTTTGATAATTTTTTGTGCTATAATTAAGTAAAGTAAAACAAGATATCGTATCCCCACGCGCTCTGAAAGTTCCATTCTAGTTTCTACTCTATCGTAAGTCGTCGAAAATCTCGACAACTTACAATAAAAGAATAAGTTATGTAACGATAACAGTTATAAGTATGTTATTATTATGACGTGAATGAAAATAATATAATAATTCATTAATTTAAACAGATAATTAATTAATCATGAAATATAGAAAAATAATAATCGTAATGATATTATTAACACATTTTGAGGTTGGGCAACACAAGAATTGTATTACGGTTATCACTATATCTATTCGTTTGAAAATTGACTGAGATTTCGCGATTTTATTTGAAAAAAAAATTGATTACCAGTTACGAGATATTTTATTGTTTAAATTTTATTCCGAAAACTTTACATAGTATGAAACAATTTCATTAGAAAAAAATATGCATTAGATAAATCTCTACAAGCAGCTATTTTTCATACAGTTCCATACAAATTATTAGCCCACATACATGTGCTAATAATTTGAATGAAAGACCTTTCGTCGAAGCATGACGGCTGTCAGAGGGAAGGCCTACCAAAGACCTTTCGACCGAAAGATATGATAAATATTATGATAATAGTATATTATGTTTCTATTTTCACAACGCTTTTCATGTCTAAAAAGTATTCTGCGTATAATGCGCAATATTTAGACATAAATGTTGTCATGATTCAGTGACATTTTATTTTTGAGAACGCGAAACTTTCAAACCGCGTTTACTGAAAACTTGCGATTCGTAGATAGGATGAAACGTTTTGGTGCATCTGAGATACGATAGAGCATACCGCAGTCGGCGAGTTACGATACTCCGTTCTAAGGCTGCGGGAGATACGATGGATCTCACGCGCGCCCGGAGATGCGTCAGAATGAACAGGGTCTGCCGAGATACGATACTTCGCGCAGGTCGCGAGAGTTACGCTAGTACATATGGGACCCTTTCAATTACGCTACTGCTCGAAGGTCTGAGCGAGATAAGATAGAGCCGCTCGGGACCATCGATATGTACATGTATACACAAACACACACACCTGTGTATATATATATATATATACACATGTGTATACATATTTATTTATTTTTACAGAATTGTGTCACGAGGAATAAAAAGAATAAACTGTAGAATACTAAAAACTCTATATACGCAACTTGCAATCCACGAACGTACGTATATATATAATATATCTGTATGGATATACGTACATATATGTATAGAAACGCAGGCGCGACCTGAGTACGTCTTTCAACAAGGACACGTGTGGAGCTTGGAGATCGATCGAATGTCGATCTTTCGATCGACAGGCAACCTCATCTCCTTCTCCTCCTCGTTCTCTTTTTCCTTTGCCCATTCTCTTGGATGCCTTTTCGCAGTTATTTCTTCTACAATTTCATCTTAATAGTTTAGCCACACACATACACGTGTATTTATACATATATATATATATATATATTGTAAAATATGGTTGATTGACTCAATCGTTTCTCTTTGGCCTAAAATTCAAAGGATTAAGTAACGTGCCAATGATACGTAGAGGCTCCGTTGAATCTAGATCTTTACGCAGAGCGCAACTTATATATATATATATATAAGTGTAAGTCGATCATAATGTCAGAGTCGAATAGATACATATATTTTCGACTCTCTGACATTATGATCGACACAAAGTAGATTTAGTATTTATTTATAGACGTGCGCGCAGCGATTACGTGTAGAAAAAAAAAAGAAAAAAAAATGATACGAGTGATGAGTTATGGTTAATGATGGACGGTTTCGACAAGTGTGCAATTTTCCATATATCTATATATGTATACGTGTTACGGGGATATTGGACGGATTGTATCATTGGGAAGTCGTAACGTTGATGAAGTCGTACAGAGACTAAAGCATTGAGATATTATTTCCTGAGGTTCGAGCGAGCAGCCTCGGTGGAATAGAACCCGCGAGCCCTCGATTTTGGTGCCTCATAGAACGATAAAAAAAAAAAAAAGAAACGGAAGACAACTCCGAAGGTCTGCCAAGTCGGGCTAGAGGATAATGGTGCTAGTATGCGTTGATCCAGTGAAAACAAATTTTCAAGATCATTAACTGCCTAATTTCGCAGACGAATTCTTCACGCGTGTATAATTTTTCGTTTTTTTTTTTTTTTTGGCTTATTTTTCAACGAACAATGTGGAAATTGTTGACGGATTCGTTTTTTTCGCATTCACGAGGAGACCGCGCGGTCTGCTGCGTCACGGCGAGAGTATCCAACTTGTCTTTTTTTTTGTTTCGTTCCTTCCTCTGCTCTCTTCGTCTTCTCTTGCACTTCCGCGCGAGGTCGAGGAAGAATGTTTGCACTTGCATATTGCGCGAGCCTCGAGACGCGCACGTGTCTTGGATGTAACGCGATGCTTTTTCCGCATACTTCGAGAAAATAAGTTATCGTGCACCGTGCAAATCATCGCACACATGGATACACTGTATTTATGTGTACGTATATAGACATTTATACGTTACATTATATATATATATATATATATATATATATATATATATATATATATGCATATATATGAGGAGAGTTTTAACGCATATTCTCTTCCTCATTTTGTACAACATGTGTGGCTATGCGTTCTGTACTATAAAAGCTATGGGCAGTTCGTAAATCCATCTCGACTGGACAGAAAATCCAGCATCACACAGATGAATATTCTCGTTCGTTTTATAAAGCTTATATATATATATATATATCTGAATATGTATATACGTTTGTACATTTGCACGTCATGTACGAGGTATTCCAGCTCGAATTTACGTCTTTGACGCGGACAATTCATTTTTCGTGTCTTCTTTAACATTTTTTAAATGTCCCTTGAAGGGTATACGTAATTTAATACTCGCAGGATTATTTGATAAATCGTTCAATAATTCAAAAAACGAGTTCGAGAATCTTGAGATTCTATACAACGAGTAAAATTGTTTGCAAGAATTGTTTTACCTTCCGTTGGCACACTGGGTCGTTTTAACCTGGACGATTTTAAAATAAAATGCTCACATAACCAAAATTGAGATTTTTCAATAATTTTTTAGATTTTAATTTTATATTTCCTCAATTTCATTTGTGCAGACAAGTTGCCAAGTGTCAGAAGTGTATTACGTATTTAGAAAAATAAAAATCGACCAAGGTGTTCTTAACAGCAGGTGGATGAATATGACTTTCAAGTTTTCATCGTCGGAATCCAATGATTTTTCTCGTTCATTTTTTATCGCATCTTTTTCATAATTATCGAATTTTTTTTTTTGGAAATTGAGGTCCTCAATGGCTACTAAGAATACTCAAAAAAGTTCGAGTCATTTTGACAGCCTAAAACGGCCAAAAAGAAAATTGAACAATTGAAAAAAATTCATTTTCGTTGCATTCCAACGATGCAAACTTCAAGATCATGAAGAAGTCCCATCCGTGCCAAAATCGTGGTGAGAGATAAGTGTGTCAATGGAAGATTAACGATTACTTCTCTCGTTAGACTCGTGTCTTCAATTTTTTGTAGCCACGAGTCTAACGAATGTAACAACATTAACAATTTTTTGTTAATGTTGTTTGTCGGTTCCTTTTCTTTTACTGTAATCTTTGGTGAGTGGATGTTTTTGGAGCGATTCGGCGCGGAGCGTCACGTGTAGGGGTAAAGTCGTTAGGGTTACAATAATCCTCGCAGCTTGGTACCTATAGGTACGTGACGGAACGCGTTCCGTCACGTACTAAAGCCTCACGTTGGGCGAAATTATATATATATATATACTACTGGCGAAAAGTTTCCGGACAAAAGTTTAAAAGAGTGCCGAACGGTTTTCTATGCCATTTCGCCGGTAGTTGACGTAGGCCAATTTAATAAACGGCATTTTAAAGAGGAGGGATTTACCTTCATTTTGGCTTTTTTCAAAAAATTTTACGATTTTTTTTTACAATTAGCACCCGGTTTTGAAAACGACCATTTTTCGTCGTATTTTTGTTCCTTTTTGAGTGGACCCCGTTTGCAGTAAAACATTTTTTTACGCATTTCTTCGACCAAAATCATAAAGGGGGAAGCCTGAGCTACAATTTCAGTTTTTTAAAAAAATTCTACGATTTTTTTTTCCAACAATATTTCGTTTTTTGTGAAAAAATAGATAATTTGAAAATTGCTCCGGAGTACGAAAACGATGAGATTTACAACAAAATCTCAAGATAGCAAAAAAGTTGCATTGCTTCTTGTGAGTTCACGAGAATTTTTTCAGATTTTTTTTCATCTATTTCCGGTCAAAGCTCGATTGATCTGAATACCATAACAATAATATAATTAAATTTTTGACTTACATATTAAACTTTGGTCTCGTCGAAGAAACCTCCGCTCGCCGACAGCACGCTCTTCACCACACGTAGCATCCTCCCCACAAGTTTTTGAAAAATCTCTTGAGGTGTTTCTTTCCAAGATTTTTGTAGGAAATCCCATAGATTTTCGGCGGATCAGTTCTATGGGATTAAAATCGGCAAATGCGCAAAGTCACTCATTCATCCGCCGAAAATCTATGGGATTTCCTACAAAAATCTTGGAAAGAAACACCCCGAGAGATTTTCCAAAAACTTGTGGGGAGGATGCCGCGTGTGGTGAAGAGCGTGCTGTCGGCGAGAGGAGGTTTCTTCGACGAGACCAAAGTTTAATATGTAAGTAAAAAATTTAATTATATTATTGTTGTGGTATTCAGATCAATCGAGCTTTGACCGGAAATAGAAAAAAAAAATCTGAAAAAATTCTCGTGCACTCACAAGAAGCAATGCAACTTTTTTGCTATCTTGAGATTTTGTTGTAAATCTCATCGTTTTCGTACTCCGGAGCAATTTTCAAATTATCTATTTTTTCACAAAAAACGAAATATTGTTGAAAAGAAAATCGTAGAAATTTTTTTTAAAGCGGAAATTGAAGCTTAGACTTCCCCCTTTATGATTTTGGTCGAAGAAATGCGTAAAAAAATTTTTTACTGCAAACGGGGTCCACTCAAAAAGGAACAAAAAAACGACGAAAAATGATCGTTTTCAAAACCGGGTGCTAATTGTAAAAAAAATCGTAAAAATTTTTGAAAAAAGCCAAAATGAAGGCAAATCCCTCCTTTTTAAAATGCCGTTTATTAAATTGGCCTAGGTCAACTACCGGCGAAATGGCATGGAAAACCGTTCCGGCACTCGTTCAAACTTTTGTCCGGAAACTTTTCGCCGGTAGTGTATATATATATATAGACGTTTTGACAACACGAAGAAGTTTGTTCTCATCTTCTCGTATTTCTAAGAATTCAATGATTCTTTTAATACTTGATGATCAAAATGTTTAATTTTTTTTTTAAAATAAATCGAAAAATCATATAAAATTTTTACGCGAACTTTTCCTATTATATTTATTGTCCGTATTTTTAAATCACTTAAATTTCTTCATAATATTCCTAATCATTAAATGATAATAACAACGAGAAAAGTATCTATAATACTGATTAATACAATTCAAAAAAATTCAAACCATAAACAACAGGATAAAAATCAGGGCGTTGCGCAGTTGCATTGTTGGAACGTAACCATTTTTTTTTTTTCGTAATGCCTGATTAGGTTACGAAAATTACTAAAAGGTTTTTGAGGATCTTCATATTAGAGATGTGTAACTTAAATCTACAAAAAAAGATTTTACATAATAATAGGAATAAATAAATAAAAATCCTCGATAGAATTTTCTTTCTACACTGATTTTTATGTCGTTATTTAGGTTTTTGAATTTTGTTTTAATTACGTTAATAATTATCCTCGTTACTTTTCACGTGTATTAATTTTTTCAATGAAAAAAAAAAGTTATAAATATATGACTTGTTCGGCATCTTCAAGAATCACACCATTTGTTGAGGTAGATCAGTAGGGATATCGGGCCTTGGCAGTATAAATCGTGCACGCGACACAAACACATCGATCTCACCGTTGCAACGATTGTTCTCGGAATTTTTTTTTTTTTCCCTCCAAGTTGCAATATTGATAATAATTATCGCCATGATGCATGTAATGCGTTATCAGTAGGTATTAACACCCACCCACAGGTGCGCACGTACATAAAAGTGATTTGCAATATCGTGACCCATTGATACATCGAATTATCGCGATTTACATATTATTACGGGTGTGTTATGCTAATTCGTCGGTCTCGTCAGGTGTACACACGATTTCGATTTGATGGTTATGATTTGTCGTTTTCGACGCGCGATCGATCTGGAACAGACGTTCGAAGAATATTTTATTATCGGTTGATGATCCGACCGTCAGATAATGATGGCGGAGGGGGGGGGGGGGGGATTATATTCATCACGGTTATCGAGGCGGTTTATTATTATGAAATCTATGAAATTATGAAATGAAATAATAATAATAAAGGTTATTATTTATTTAATGGTATTATGCTACATATATTATACATTGTATGAGGGACATCATTTATATATTTATGCGTATATACTGGTGAGTTGGCGAAGGTGTGACAACTCGTGTTTTATATAACCTACGCGGATGTTATCTCTTGGAGTGAGTGGTGCTTCTCTCTCTCTCTCTCTCTCTCTCTCTCTCTCTCTCTCTCTTTCGTTCATATTCTCTGGAGCTGTGCACCGACCGCAACCGGGTCACGAGGAACCGCGTTTATCTTCCTCACTCTCTTTTACTCGTCTCTCGTGAATATATATATGTATATTAGATGAAGTAAAAAGTTCTGAGCGTTTTTTCGCTTTATTTCGACGATGAACTTAACATAGTTAGGATTATCCGATTTAGATCGAATATGCGCCGTTTTGTTCGATAACTTTTGTCCATTTTGAAGGCAATTTCATAATTCCGCGATCGAAGAAGTCCTCGTCCCTATTGTCAAAAAACTTGACCAGCTCATTTTCACAAGCCTCTCTTGAGGCCAGTTTTGTACCATCAAGAAAATTTTGCAAATGCTTGAAAAGATGATAATCGCTTGGTGTCAGGTCTGGACTATACGGCGGGTGCGATAGAACCTCCCATTCAAGCTCACAGAGCTTCTGGCGCGTCGTTAAAGATGCGTGCGGCCTGACGTTGTCTTGATGGAACACAACACCCTTCCAATTGGCCAATTCTGGCCGCTTCTGGTCGATCGCCTGCTTCAATCTGGTCAGTTGTTGACAGTAGAGGTCCGAATTGAGTGTTTGGCCCGATGGGAGCAGCTCATAGTGGATGATTCCCTTCCAATCCCACCAAACACATAACAAAACCTTCTTGGCCGTTAATCTGGGCTTGGCGATCGTTTGGGCCGGCTCACCGCGATTGGAACACGATCTTTTTCGGCTGTTGTTCTCGTATGTGACCCATTTTTCATCGCCAGTCACCATGCGCTTAAAAAATGGCTCGATTTCGTTACGTTTCAGCAAAGAATCGCAGGCATCGATTCGGTCCAAAAGGTTCTTTTGCGTCAATTCGGGCGGCACCCATACATCGAGCTTCTTCTTGAGACCAGCCTTATGCAAATGGTTCAAAACGGTTTTCTGGCTAATCTTCAGTTCCTGGGCAATGGAATAAGTGCTCACATGCCGGTCCGACTCGACGATTTCCATGATTTTATCGACATTTTCGACGATTGGCCTACCAGAGCGTGCTTCATCTTCGACGTCCATATTACCAGAACGGAATAGTTGGAACCACCGCTTTGCTGTTGCATTCGATACTGTATTGGGTCCATAAACAGCACAAATTTGTTTGGCCACCTGCTTCGCCTTTTCACCTTGGTCGTAGTAGTAGTGAAGAATGTATCGATTTTTTTCTTTTTTTACCTCCATTTTGGAACGCTGTAACACATAAGTGGCTTCACCAAAAACAAAACTGTCAAAGAACTTTTTTTGAAGCGTAATGTCACCTTTAAATCGCTGTATAGTATGACCCGATGCGATGTATACATCGTGAGACATGACTCATTAAAGACATCTAGCGGAAAACGCTCAGAACTTTTTACTTTACCCAATATATTCATAGATATACGTGTTTTTTCTTGGGCTCACGAAACACCTGTTGTTAACCCCTCAGGGAAAATTTTATTGTCGAAATTGTTGGTTGGCTGTTGAGTGTCGAAATACCCGTGTAATTATTAAAATCCCAAGTGCATAAATAATAACGAATTATATAATGAGTCCCTCATTACTATTTCTCAGATTTCATTTCTATTTCTTCTAATAGTAGGAAAAACGATAACAATAAGAAAGAGCAATGATTAAAAATGCCTTTTATTGAAATTTTTAATGCGGTATACTTATAATTGATCGTTCGACTCGATGATTGGACGTAATTGTTTTGCACTTTCCAGTCTACTTTTCCGACTTGGCAATCTGTTATCCTTTCCTGCTCGAAATAAAAATAATTTTTCCCATTGAAGTATACCAGGGGACGGCCAATTGGTTTTTTTGCCATTTTTTCACGATTAGTCTCAGGCTGAAGAAATTACATTTTTCCCAATTCATCTCTCCGTTGGGCGATTACATCGAACTTTTCGTTTTCACGTTTTTTTGCCGTTTTTCTGTATCGTGCGTCGATGCGCGGAGAGGAGCTCAAGAGAATTAAGATAAAGATGATACTGATGTAAATTGAATAGCCTCAGCACGGTGGAAATAGTGATTGGAAATCGTTAGGTTGTCCTGCAGTCTGTGTAGGAAAAATGTCCTGTCAGTGTTGAATTGTCACCGCTTGATGCTCCGAAACATTATTTCTGTCGCGTTCATAAAATCGAGTGGGGAGAGAGAGAGAGAGAGAGAGAGAGAGAGAGAGAGAGAGAGAGAGAGAGAGAGAGAGAGAGAGAGAGAGAGAGAGAGAGAGAGAGAGAGAGAGAAAGGAGAAGCAAATTAGGAAAGAGAAGACTGTGAAAGCAGGTCGTCTTGTGGTTCTTTCTTGAATTATTAGAGTACTACTGTGCATCTATATATATATATATATGGATGTGTGTATGTGTATAGCATTTTACGTTTAGGAGGCACGACACTTAACTGCGATTCGCCCCGGTCGTCTTTGTCCAACCGTGACGAAACTATCGACGTGACAGTCGAGAATGTAATAAAAAAAAGAGGGAAGAAAAAGAAATGACATATTTTCCTGGCGCTTACTCAGTACCGAATTGTTGTTCAGAGCGAATCTAACGGTTTCATTGTCTACGGTCGAAAAGTATTTTGAGAGGAACGGCATAGATATATGTATACACGGCCGCGCGCACGCACACACACACATAAACAGATCTATATATACAGGGTGAGGCACATAAAGTGTTACAGAGCAATAGCACTCAAACTATTGATCATATCCAAAAATGTTTCAGACAAAAGTTTCAGTGTTCGAGAAGGCCGTCATACTGGACCACCCTATTTTTTTTATCGGTGGAGGCGCTGAAGCTACGTCAAGGTCAACTCCACTTTTTTAAATGGAACCATGTATTTTTTTTTCGATGACATTATTATCGATTTTAAGACGAATTCAGCGACCTACAACACAAGGTCATTCTAGTCACGCAAAGTATGAAAATAGTCGAAAAATCGAAAAATATCGGAATAATCACTTTCAAAGGATCCACTAACCTTGGTTTGAGTCTACCTACAGAAGATGCTCGAAGTGATGACCCTCGACTTGCAAACACTTGTTCGATCTTGTATATCTTCATGAATAATGTTCCGATTTGTCTAAAATTTTCAGAGAATACTTTTGAAATGCTGTACTTTGAGAAAATGCAAAAAAAAAAAACGATTTTTTTTTTAAATGCTGACTAGCCCTCACCCCTTAAGATGCAATGGAAAGGTAGGTTCGATCCCGCAAGGGTATACGTTGAAAATCAGGAGATAAAAATATATACATCTTTCTACTGATCGTAAAAAGAAAAAGAATCGTAAGAAACCAGGAAAGTGGCAAAAAGTGTTTTCCCAAAGACGGCCCCAAACGCTGTACAATCTTTTGTTTCTCGTTGCTTCTTATAAACGGTTTTTCTACCTATTTGAAGTATATACACCTATATAGAGACTAATGATAAATTTTCTCTCGACACTGTTCGTTTATGTCCCACACAAAAGCGTGTCTCGCGCACAAACGTGTGGTCGGGTCGGTGATCGCTCGGCGAAGAAATTTTTACTGAAATGTACGGAGCCCGCGAGCTCTCGCGCACCGGCCGATGCGACAACGACAAGCGCGCGCGCGCGCACACACACCTCTCTCGACTTTCTAAGTTCTAATAAGGAAAGCTATGACAGAAGAAATGTGTCCTCTGAGCGCGCGGACTCTCGTGTACTACCAATGTCGCATAACCGTCCCATACGAGCCTCTCCTACAGTCGAGAATCTTCGGACTGTAGAGTTGTTTTTTTTTTTTACCCTATTCGCGTTCTTTTTTTTCTCATTTTTTACCACTGCATTACATTCGAATTTTCGCCGCGTGAAAGAGAATTTTTATTTTCGATTTCTCCTTTATTTTATACGCCAAAGCATGTTTCTCTTATTGTCTGGTGTTTACGGACAAAAGACGATAATTCTGAGCGAATTAGTTTCAATGCAAGGAAATCAGAAAAGCGCGGAACGATGAGAGAAGGGCGCAAAACTCTTCAAAAGTATTCTCGTAACATGTATATATGCTGTATTTTCAGGGAAATGCGCAACGAGGTTGCAAAGCCTCTATTTTACTTCGAACTTTATTTTCTACAATTTACCGAGGCTAACGGGAATGTGGAATATATATGCGTATATATATACACTACCAGCGAAAAGTTTCCGGACAAAAATTCAAAAAAGTTCCGGAACGATTTTTTATGCTATTTGGCCGATAGTTGACATGTATGAATTTAATAAGCGGCATTTTGAAGGGGAGGTATTCACTTTCATTCCGTTTTTTTTTTTAAATTTTTTACTATTTTTTTACGACTAGTACCCTTTTTCGAAAACGACCATTTTTCGCCTTTTTTGGTTCCTTTTCTGGTGGACCCCGTTTACAGACTACAATTTTTTTTATGCATTTCTTTGACCGGAATCATAAAGGGGGCAGCTCAAGCTTCAATTTTGTTTTTTTTTAAAGCTTCGTACGATTTTATTTTCTGAAGATATTTTGATTAAAAAAAAAAACGAAACAATTTGAAAAATAACGTATAACGCGTAAACAACAAGGATTCAAGGAAAATCTCAAGATAGTAAAAAGTTGAATCAGTTTTCGTTGAGTTCGCGAGAATTGTTTCAGATTTTTTTTTGAAATTTTTTTTTTCATCTATTTTCGGTAAAAAATCAGATTTAATTACCGTAAATTGAGAACTAAGGGGTTTGAAGTAAAATTTCAAGAGAGGAAATTTTTTTATTTTTCTATTTTCAACGCAATATAATTATTTCAGATTTCTTTCGACTTTTTTTTCTCGAGTTACGGTAATTAAATCATGATTTTTTTTTTTATCAAAAATAGGTGAAAAAAAAATTTCGAAAAAAAATCTGAAAAAATTCTCGCGAACTCAACGAAAACCGATTCAACTTTTTACTCTCTTGAGGTTTTCCTTGAATCCTTGTCGTTTTCGCGTTACACGTTGTTTTTCGAATTGTCTCTTTTTGTTTTTAATGAAAATATCTTTAGAAAAAAAGTCGTACGAAGCTTTAAAAAAAACAAAATTGAAGCTTGAGTTTCCCTCTTTATGATTCCGGTCAAAGATATGCATAAAAAATGTTTCGTCTGTAAACAGGGTCCACCAGAAAAGGAACAAAATAAAGGCGATAAGTGGTCGTTTTCGAAAAAGGGTACTAGTAGTAAAAAAAAAAGTAAACAATTTCCAAAAAAAAAAAAAAATCGGAATGAAGGTGAATTCCTCTCCTTCAAAATGTTCTTTATTAAATTCATTTATGTCGACTATGGGCGAAATGGCATAAAAAATCGTTCCAGAACTTTTTTGAATTACTGCCCGGAAACTTTTTGCCGGTAGTGTATATATATATATATTAGGCGAAAAAAAAGAAACTTGCACATGCTTTCTCATTAATTTATTTCAGTTTCAACACTGACCGTATGAGCAGATTTCGTTTAATTGACAGAAAGTTACACCTATAAGCGTCTAAATTTGAATCCTCCTTAATGCAATGAGTAGGTGTGTTTTTTTTAATTTTTGCATAAACTTGGAGCCCGGACGACAGGTCGATTTGCAATAGTTTTTTCTGACGAGAGTATTGGCATTACGAGATCCGGATTTTATACACAATTAATACCTACTTTTTCAAAGTTTGAGTTTTTTTTTAATTAAAAAATATAGATGAACAATGGACATATTATTATTCGAACGAAGTGCCGCCGTGGTTGCATGTCCCGTCAGTGTAGGTGGTTTTGGCGACTGGGGTGATTTGAAATGAAAAATAAAAAAAAACATTACTTTCAGTATAATAATAAAACGTTCGTATGACCGGATACTTTTTTGACATTTTGAAAATGACGAAAACGGTAAGCTGTAGAAAAAATGTTTAATTTTCGACGGAAAAAACAACTTTAATCATTTGTTATCAACAAATAGATTAACACGGCGAAAAATGGCCCGATCATACGAGGGAAATTGTTATAAACTATGCTCTGACCGAATTTGAAGTGAATTGGACGAATAGATTTTGTGATACGACTTATTACATCGTTTTGTGAAACATAGTTTCGAGAAAAGATGAAAGAAAAAAGGTAAAGCGCAACGGGGCGGTTCGTCGTAGCGCAGTGGGCGATATGATCGTTCACAAAAATGATCATAACTCGGTCGATTCATCGAATTATTAGAAAATCGATGTTGCCAAAATTGAAATCAGGTGCCCAGTGTATAAAACAATGCAATAAAAAATCCTGTTTTCGACATTTCAAGCGCTCATAATGAAAATGAATAAAATAATAACTCATTCTCATATCTAATATGTCCTACATTATTATGATTATTATTTGATCAATTATTCTAATCGATATTAAACATATTTTTCCCATAATATTTCTCAACAATATATGGTCGCACAATGCCAAGGAGAAAAGCGTCGTCGTTCACTTCACTTTATCTGTTTTTTTTTTTTTTTACTGTATCGCAAAGTGAAGGTTTTCCAGTAAGTGTATTTTTATGTCAGGAGAGATAGAGCGACACTTTCACCGTACTCGACAAGTGGACTCGATCCGTATATCTTCAAATTCTCATTCCCATTGCATTTTCATTTCTTACAATAGTTAAATTTAATTTACCATCTGACAAATAACTCTCGAATTATTTTATCCAACGAATTTTGACAAGTATTTTACGTAGTTGTTTTTTTGTTTGTTTGTTTATATTCAAGCGTTTATACTTGTAAATTGTTCACAGCCGGAAACGGTGCCTCAGTCGAGGATCGACATGACCCGCGTGTTGGAAGTCGCAGCCGCCGAGGATGTGACAGGACATGCGTACAGTCTGGCGATCACTTCGCCCGAGGGTGTCACCTTCGTCAAGGGCACGTGCAGAGAGGAGACGAGATGGTGGGCCGACGTCCTTCAGGTTTACTCGAGAAACAAGGTAAATAAAAGAAAAATCGCTGTATGCTAACGAGAGAAAAAAGTTAACAAAAAAAAAACGGAACATGTTCTCACAGACAAAATGGCAAAAAAATGGTAAGCGTTCGTTTTACTTTCCGTTGAAATACCCGAATGGAAGTTGCGTAAAAAATAATGTCCGAAAAGAAAAAAAATACAAGACAAACGAGGGCTCATGGAAATGAATATTTTTCGTTCTCAACGGTACATCGACGACGATCAATTTTTTTTACGGAAGAAATAATTGAACGCACGTACCGCGCAACTTTGATGCGTATGATTTTTTTCCAAACTTTTCACTGCCTAATTTTTGCGTTTTTCGATTTATTTTTGTGATCGGGGCGATGTTGCGTTATTCTTTTGGCCACGTATATATTGCGTTCCTTTCATAGTGTTGTCTTAATCATTGAGAGACAGAGAGAGAAACAGAGAGAGAGAGAGAGAGAGAGAGAGAGAGAGAGAGAGAGAGAGAGAGAGCGAGAGAGAGAGAGAGCGAGAGAGAGAGAGAGAGAGAGAGAGAGAAAGAGAGAGGATTGTGGATTACTTTTTTTCTCCAAACCTTCTGGTTTTGTTCTCCTCTTCCTCCCTATCGTCCTGTGTCACTTGCAGGTGAAAATTGAATTTTAATATTTATTATTGGCTAACGGACCTGAAGCTTGCATCGTTGGAATGCAATGGAAGTTTTTTTTTTGATATTTATATTATAACGTAAAATATTTTTTGCAGATTTACATTCTAAATTTCTAGATTATCAGATTGAAAAATGGTCGATCGATTTTTGTAGGAAAAGTCTGACAAAAGAAATTGAAGCAATTAAGAAAACAGTAAATTCTCATTGCATTCCAACAAAGTAAACTTCAATCCCATATTCGCTATTGCATGTAATAACGATACAATAATTAATGGTTAATCCTTAGACATTATTGATGCAAATTTCCTGAACTGATAATTAATAACAATTCTTAAAATTATTTATACTTCGATGGTAATTTATATTTGCCATTTTAATAATAATATTCATTATATCAATGATAATAATGGTGATGATGATGATGAAATAATAATAATAATATCTAATACAACAATATAATAATAATGAAGCATTATTTTTATTAACATGATGATAAAGTAAATCCTATTTCAATATAAAAAATTACCGATTATATCTCGTATGATTTATAATTCGTGATCAACCGCGGAATATAATTAATGTGAATTTTTTAAACAAAATGATAAATAATTGCTTAAAAAACAAAATATTTGAAAAAATTTTATCCGCCTCGTCATTGCAACATCAGTCTTAATAATAATGAGAATTTTTTTATCGCGTGCCTCATTCATTTACGCAATGCAATAAATATGCAGAAAATTTGAAACGAACGCGACGTAGCTCTCGAAACTTGCTTGCTCACTGCTGTTCCTTAGAAAATTACGCAATACCTTTTTTTTCACTTCAGTACAGTAGAGAGAAAAAAATATATATACATATATTGTAGTATATATATGTCATTGCATTGTAAATATGTGTGCGTGTGTGTGTGTCTGTGTATAGATATACCTTTTGATTTCCTCGTAAGGAGCCATAAATTCCTGTCTCCTTGTCCAAGTAAAGAGAGCGTCTCGTGTTTGATGTTTAAATAGGAGATACTGAAACTTGCGAGTTAACTCGTTGCGTTATATATCACTCGGATCCCGAACACGGACGACTCCCCCTGGTGCACTTTACCGAAAATGCAAGCCGCCGTTGTGCAACAGCGGGGAGAACAAGATCGAGAAGAATTTTTCCCCTCTCTGCTCGATAAAATCTGTATTAAAAAAAAAAGACATTTCTGCGTAACACGATTATTTACAGATTTGAGTGAATAAAGATAATCGATGGAATAATCAATTAGGAAATTTATTACTATTTATGACAAATGCTGCAAAATCTATTGAAGCGAAAATAAATTCAATATATTAGATTAAGTAAAAAGTTCTGAGAGTTTTTTCGCTTTATTTCGACGATGAAATTAACATAGTTAGGATTATCCGATTTAGATCAAATATGCGCCGTTTCGTTCGATAACTTTTGTCCATTTTGAAGGCAATTTCATAATTCCGCGATTGAAGAAGTCCTCGTCCCTATTGGTAAAAAACTTGACCAGCTCATTTTCACAAGCCTCTCGTGAGGTCAGTTTTGTACCATCAAGAAAATTTTGCAAATGCTTGAAAAGGTGATAATCGCTTGGTGCCAGGTGGACTATAGGCGGGTGCGATAGAACCTTTCATCCAAGCTCTCGGAGCTTCTGGCGCGTCGTTAAAGATGTGTGCGGCCTGGCGTTGTCTTGATGGAATACAACACCCTTCCTATTGGCCAATTCTGGTCGATCGCCTGCTTAAATCTGGCCAGTTGTTGACAGTAGAGGTCCGAATTGAGCGTTTGGCCCGATGGGAGCAGCTCATAGTGGATGATTCCCTTACAATCCCACCAAACACACAGCAAAACCTTCTTGACCGTTAATCCGGGCTTGGCGATCGTTTGGGCCGGCTCACCACGATTGGACCACGATCTTTTTCGGCTGTTGTTCTCGCATGTGACCCATTTTTCATCGCCAGTCACCATCTACTTCAAAAATGGGTCGATTTCGTTACGTTTCAGCAAAGAATCGCAGGCATCAATTCGGTGCAAAAGGTTATTTTGTGTCAATTCGTGTGACACCCATACATCGAGCTTCTTCTCGAGACCAGCCTTATGCAAATGGTTCCAAACGGTTTTCTGGCTAATCTTCAGTTCCTGGGCAATGGAATAAGTGCTCACATGCCGGTCCGACTCGACGATATCCATGATTTTATCGACATTTTCGACGATTGGCCTGCCAGAGCGTGCCTCATCTTCGACGTCCATATTACCAGAACGGAATTGTTGGAACCACCGCTTTGCTGTTGCATTCGATACTGTATTGGGTCCATAAACAGCACAATTTTTTTTGGCCGTCTGCTCCGCCTTTTCACCTTGGTCGTAGTGGTATTGAAGAATGTATCGAATTTTCTCTTTTGTTACCTCCATTTTGGAACGCTGTAACACACAACTGGCTTCACCAAACACAAAACAGTCAAAGAACTTTTTTTGAAGCGTAATGTCACCTTTAAATCGCCGTTTAGTATGACCCGTTGCGATGTATACATCGTGAGATATGGCTCACTAAAGACATCTAGCGGAAAACGCTCAGAACTTTTTACTTCACCCAATATATATATATATATATATACACACACACATATAGGGCGGCTCGAGAAGTTACGTCCAAAAAGACAATCAAGATGCCTCGTATCGACCTATCCTAATCACCACCACGTATGTTCTACGATCTTTTTCATTTTCGAGAAAAAACATTCCTTTATTTTTCTCTTTTGTGTCTGTAATTTCCTCGCGATTTTTCTTCACTTGCGTCACTGTTATGAAGTGCACTGTCGAGCAATAAACAAATGACCAACTGAACACTAAAATAAATGCTTTAGATTTTGATTATCTTTTGTTTTTTTCTTTTTATAATTATCGAAAGCGTTTTTTTTTGCAGATTGACATTCTAAATGTCTAATAAGAATACGTAAAACCGTTTGAGTTCACAGCCCTTAAACAGCCTAAAAAAATTGAACAATTGAAAAGGATAATTTTCGTTGCATTCCAACGATGAAAACTTCAACATCATTAAAAAAAAAATAGGTTTGACGGGATCAGTTCAGATAAAGTTGAGATAAAAATAAATACTTCAACTAGCCGAACTGTCTCCCAATTGCTTTTAAAAATTTCTCAAAGAAAAGTACTCGCACAAAAGAGCAAATGAATAAAAATTTATGTCACAAGAATACTCGAAACAAAAGTTATGCATTTTTTTTCTCGAAAACTAAAAAAAGATCGTAGAACAAACATAGTTCGAATAGGTAATTGATACGAAGCATCCAGATTTTCCTTTTGGACGTCACTTTTCGAGCTATCCGCCGTATACATGAATTCGAACAATCCCAATCAATGCTTGCACGACACCCGGCACTTTCAACAAGGCCGAAAAAAAAAAAACGTTAAAAAAATCAGATCGTTCAGTCGGCGGTTAACGACCCATGGGTGTGTGTTATAGTATACATATTCATTAAATTACTTGTGTAGAAACGATCACGCAGACGTAGTACATACTTCTCGCTCCTCCGTGACTTATTCACGAGGCGTTAGGAGGCCAAGGCGATGCACAAGACTTTTCTTTTTTCTTATTTCTTTATGCACGCTCACACATATAAATTCAAGACGTACAGGGTGAACGTGCAGGAAACGCTAGATCGTTCTTTTGCCATTTTCAGATACGTCTCGCTCCTTCTTCGTGTCTACATTATTTCTTTATTTTATTTTAATAATATCATTATTATTCTCATTATTGTTGTGGTTAGTTTAATCTTTTGAAAAATCCTCGTGTTCTCTCGTCGACGACCCACGACGACGAGTGCCCATATTTTCTTGAAAATAAAAAAAAAAACGTATATATTGTAAATCGTTTCTGCGGATTCTAGGTCACGGTCCCGATAAACCATAGATCAACAATATATATATGTATACATACACATAAATATACATTATTAGTTCGTCGTAAGTCATCGAGAACAAATGAAACGAGAGACAAAAGAAATCTAAGCCGTAAAGAATTTCTAGATTGAAACGGCGACTCGTCACGGATGTTCTTTTTCACTCCTCTAGCTCTCTCTCTCTCTCTCTGTCTCTCTCTCTCTCTCTCTCTCTCTCTCTCTCTCTCTCTCTCTCTCTCTCTCTCTCTCTCTCTCTCTCTCTCTCTCTCTCACTCACTCTTTCTTTCTCTCTTTCTCTCGCTCTCTCACTCGCTAATTAATTGCGACACATCATCGTCGAATTGACATAAATCTCTGAACACGAGGAAAAAAAAAAACCAAAAAGGACCAAACGTATGGTGGGTCAATAGACCTTAATATGATACGCTCTTGAGTTATTTTGGCTGGATAACTAAATCGGGCTATTAGCACGTTCGTTCTCATCTCGGATCAGGATAAAAAAAACAAGAAAAGAGAAAGAATTGAAAAAGAGTATTTAAAAATATAAGAAATTATAAAAACATACCCAGGCCGATTGGGAAGAAAAAAATAATTTGTCGAGCTATCTCGCAATAGTGTTGTCGTATATACACTAGTGGAATTAATTCTGGAAACTTTTAATAGAAATTCCCTTTCTTTTTTTGTATATTTACGCGGAAGATGTATATTTTGCTACGCCGAAATGAAAAACTCTAATGGTTTTATTTCAATATATAATGTTTCTCCTCAGTATTTGCACATGGTTAGTTTTGTAAATGTTAACATTTTTTTTTTTGAACCAACTACAAGGTACGAATTTTCAAAAAAAATTTAAACTATACAGTATTAATTACGCTAATTTGTATATATATTTATTTACACATGCAAACATATACAGATATACATATCGCTATATATACGTATATAGATTTAAGACGTTAAAAATCTTTCGACAACGTAAAATCAGTGGTACTAAAGATGCGATATTATAGAGCAACCGATTGCGCATAGTTGTTTCGTTCTCGTTCAAGTTTTGCTCATCGATGCGTACGCCTCGCGAGTGTACCTAGGAGTACATATATATATATGAATGTGCCCATGAATTATGCAAGTCCTTGGTTCAGTTGGTACTCGTGAATTTTTCGCGGTCGCATTGAAACGCACTCGGAGGAAGCTGGGCCCGGCCCTTAGGGCTAAATTATCTCTAGTATAAATATATATATATATATATATATATATGTATATATATATATATATATATATATATATGTGTGTGTGTGTGTGTGTGTGTGTGTGTGTCTTTTCTGCGTATTATTACGGTCGCCCACGGTCTATTGGCACAAAAGACGAACGGAGAGATTGGCATACGGAGTCGATGATGCAGCTGCATACTAAGGAGGCTGTAAAAATAATTTCACTTTGTTTAGGCATCCCTCGTCCGCATCGAATACATTACCTCTCCTCTTACGTCACTCCGTACTCAGAGTTTACGAAAGCGTGTTTTTTTCAGTCGTGAATTTTTGATCATGTAGAATACTACATTTAGAATACTCTTTGAACAACGAGAGAAGGACAGAGAGAGAGAGAGAGAGAGAGAGAGAGAGAGAGAGAGGAGAATTTTAAGTGTCCGAAATCAGGCAATACTGGCGATAAATTAGTGATGGAAACAATCGGTACTTTGTTACTTTTGGTATTTGTGCAAATATTGTTTTTCTTTCCTGTCGTTTGCAACTAATAATAGAAGAAAATCTTGTTTCAGGGCCGTCACAAGCGAAACGCCACTTTTCCGGGTGGACAGACGACGATACTTCAGGTCACACCGACGATAAGAAGTGAGTATATTTTTTTGTATGTGAAATAAAAAGAAATTAAAAACACACGACAAAAAACTTTATGTGGAACGACAAAAAAAAATTGAAAAAAAATATATACAACCTCAGTCGTGTATGCATTCGGCTATAGCTCGGTGTAATTTTGTTCGGAATTTGTCTCAGTTGGAATAGGGCTGATTGCGAGTGGGACGGATGTTCATATAAACCGACACTGGTGGATGGACGGTCGGATTTCCGGACGCAACAGAAGCTAGGTTGGGTTAGCGATGTCCGGGCAGGGAGTGATAGGAAAGGGTTCAATTGAGCAGGGTAATACGTAAAAACATACAAGGATATACGTTGAATCTCGGAAAATTAAATACTCATAAATATAAGTTCATTCAAAGGTCTAGCTATTTTGATTTATATGTGCGTATAAATACGAAAGTGAATATTATAAATAAATACATAAATAATATCGCTTTAAGTGAGAAAGAAAGATTCTTTTTTTTTCTCCAAATACATCGACCAGATTAGTTATTGATATTATGATTCGGCTCAAATAGAAATTTGACAATTGCATGGAATTTAATTAGGACTGCATCTTCTTTCAAAATAAATAGTATTCGGATTGATTAACACATAATTTGTTCTTATTGATAAGACGAAATTATATATATATATATATATGTATGTGTAGTAATCGCAATTAGAGGAAAACGTCCTCGTATGTCTTGTGTAACGATCGAAGGCTCGTTGATATGTTCGAATTATTGTTCGCGAAGTTTCGAACGCGTTTAATGCGACTTGCGACTTGGTCGCTCGCTATAGTCCCGGCAAAATTTATCATTGAAACACTGTAGTGTAGCTCGGTGCTGTACAAGCGAAACTGCGAGATAATAATCGCCTCGTTATCCTAATCTCCCTCTCGTCGAGACCTCCGACTCGGACTCTAATTGGACGATTAGCCTCGTTACGCCACACTCGCTGACAGACCCCCGCACGGATAATAATGTAATGAAAAGAACGGAAGATGAAAAAAAATTGCGTGAATATATGCGGGAGAGAGAGAGAGAGAGAGAGAGAGAGAGAGAGAGAGAGAGAGAGAGAGAGAGAGAAAAGGGGGATGGAGACAGAGAACTTTCACTGAGCTACAAAAACTATGACACTCGAACTAATTGAAGATTTCTTTTCATTCAATTGATTCGAAAAGTGGCAAACTAGTTCCTGATTGTTTTTTCTTTTGAATTTACTCATCGAAGTCGTTTTTTTTTATGCCGCTCGAGACTTGCGGAATTGCGTAGTCAGAATTTTGACAAAAATTCGGGACAAGCGTCCATACTCTTTTGAATGGCCTATTTTCTTTAACGTTGCAACCTTGATTTTTTAAGATTCTAAATTGTCAAATTCCAAGGCCAATAATATAGGCAATTTTTTAAATTCATGTTTAAAATTTATTCGAGTTTTTCTCTTTAACAAGCTTCGAATTTGTACAGAGTACGTTTCTTTGTATTCACGTCCATCCGAATGTCGATTGAGAGGAAGAAAGAATCTTGCGAATTGAAAAGAGTCCTTTTCAATTCCTACATATATAGAGACCCACACCCGCACAAACACACACACACAAATGGAGGATGCGGTCCTATTAATATAGTCCTATTAATATTTATTTCCATCAAAAATGTATACCATTCTTTTCCAAATTATGGATCTGCTATATTGGATGTTCCATCTGCATGAGATCCTGCCCCTTCATGTGCCCCCAACTCATTCCACGTTGTTCCCAATTTAAAAAAACTTTGATACAAAATTTAAAAGTTTGGTCAAGACCTACAATTTAGTCGTCTTGGTTTCGTTTTTTTTTTTAAGACTTTTCGGGACAAGTGATATTTTACTATTTGATTCCAATTTATACATTAGATTCTTTGTCTTATACTAAATACACCCCTCCAAATTTTGAATCGCTCGTCTACACCGTACCCATAAAATTTGGAATTGAAAAAAAAACACTTTTTAACATAAGGAGATGCCCACACTCGTCGCCAATCGACAGTTTGACGCATGAAATAATGTGAAGAAATGTTAAGAATGTTATGAAAAACTGTAAAACCACTCAGTAACACCATGACAATTATATCACCAAAACAATCAAATGATCCGTCTACTCCCAAACCTACTTTTTTCAACGTTTGATCGAAGTCTGAGGCATTCACGTTAGGGTTCAATTGACCATTTTTTTAAATTGCTTAACAGTACACTCCATAAGGATAACACAAATAAAAAAAAATCGCGAGGATAGTACATATATGAAAGGGAAAAATTTCACAAAAACTTTTTTTTCTCGAAAAGTAAAAAAAAAAAAAAAATAGAACATGCGATTCGAATAGATATTGATACGTGGTGTCTTGATTTTCCTTTGGACGTCACGTTTTACGTTAAGGCATTTACGTTAGTGTTCAGTTGATCATTTATTTACTGTTCAAGTGTACTTCATAACGATAACAAAAGTAAAAAAAAATCTTTAAATGCTTCCTTCTTGAAAAGTAAAAAAAAAAAAATGATAGAACGTGCGTGGGGACGATTCGGATAGATACGTGGTATCTAGATTTTCCTTTGGACGTCATTTTTCCGGCCACCCTGTATATTTACACGTACACATACACATACATACGCGTAGAATAAAAATATTATTCTAAATGGCACAATATTAACAAAAATTGACAACCGCAGGTAACACGCCAAATCCACCGAGGCCGCGTTTCAACAGCTGTCGTTCGGAGCCACGAAGCAGTTGGAAAACCGAGAGCAACAATGTTTCAGAAGTGTGCAACTCATCGAGTTTCGTGACGTCGTCGCCCACAAGCACCAGCAGCACCCTGGTGCAAAACGCTTCGTCAACATCTTCGTCATCGACGAGAACGAGCTGTGACAACACCGAGGAGACCTCAGTGGGGATGACGAGTCCTGCTGTGAACGGAAACGTAACGAGCGAGAACATGAACGGGATGATACGAATGTCGACGAGGGATGCTCAAGTGTCACAGTTAAGAAGTCCCGGCCCATTGGAGAATGGCAATTCGCATGTTTCGTTGAACAACGCTGCGGTGACGAGGAACAACAACAACAACAATAACAACAACAACAACAACAACAACGGGACGACTTCGATCGTCGCGAATGGTAACGGGTCGGGAAATTCGACGCAACAGAGCAACGCGGCGAGCAGTCTCGGATCTTGTTGCGCAACCTCGATGAGCCCCCACAACGCCGGGCTCGTTAATTCGACGGGGGCTCTCGTGGTGGGTTCCGAAAAACCGCCGATGGTACCGACGAATGAGGCGCGCGCCTATCGCGATCAACCGGCGAGCGGCGCTTCACCACCCACCAGGGACAAATTAAGGGCCGAGGACAAAGCGCGGAGACGAATGAGTCAGTCCTCGTCGAATCCGCACAGTCCTCCACAGACCGATAGAAATTCCTCGAACGTCGAGAGCAACGAAAAATTGGGTTTGTATCTTCGATTATATTTGATTGGCGATATGAAATTCTATCGATCACTTCACCTCTTGTCCTCGAATGACGTTCGATGCGCCATTTTGAAAAAAGAATGAAATTTTGCGTAGTGTTTCGCAACGAATTTTATACGGATGATGCTCGGGAATATTCGCGTTTTAGTTTTGGGAGATCGAATCACTTTCAAAGTCCTTTGACTTGGCTATCCGTGGCCAATTTTTATTTTTTAATTTTTTAATAGGTACAAAAATAGGTACAAAAGTATTCAAATATTTTGGCGCGACTATTAAATATACGAAATAATGTTTATTTTTCACAAATACATTATAATTTTATGAACGAATTTACAAAAAAAGAACATTTTTAAAAGGCGGAAATACAAAACGTCTAGTAGGATCCTCTTTTGAAAATCCTTGCTGATAGTGGAATTTTTTTGTCTGTCAGGCATCGTCTGGGAAAAAAAAAATTTACCTGTATACAAAGGTAAAGTGTAGTATAGGGAAAAAATTAAAAAAAAATTATTTGTTAAAATGACAGCTGTTTGAAAAAAAACTTTGATTTTTGGCAAAATTTGGAGCTTTAAAAATTAATAAAAAATTAACGTGGCATTCAATAGAAAAATCCTTTACTTAGGATAGATAGATCTTGAGATAGATAGATATATGATAGATCCTAAATAATATCTTGAAGAATGTGTGGTATAAATTTCATCCGAATCGGTTCCGTAGATTTCGAGATATTTTGTCCACCAGTTTGAAAAGAGGGTCCTACTGGACGACTTATATCTTCGTAATTGAAAATAAATCTTATTCGTTTTTTTTTAATTCGCGCATAAAACTATAATGTATTTGTGGAAAATAAAAAGTGTTTTACATATTTAATAGTCGCGTAAAATAAAAAAAATATATTTATATCTATTTTTCTGAGCGTCAAGGTGAAAAATTTACGCCATTTTCCTTTTTACCATTTTGACCACGAGTTCGGAATCCACGGTACAAAAAAACCGTGGACAAAGGACTAGAGCCAACTGCTGCAGCGTGTGTAATGTTTTGTAATCGATATTTGGATAAAAATCAGTGCTGCAAGTAGTGAAGTCTGGCATTGGTCAGACACGCCCCGCGGTCCTCGTCGTTCGACGCGTCGCAAACGTCCACAGGGAATCGCCGATAATTCATCGCGCTCGATTCCATTTGGGAAGAGGGAGGAGGAAAAACACGCAGCGATCATGATATGACGCTTTTTTGCTCGTCTCCTCTTCGCTAAGCGTTCGCCTATGCGTATATACGGGGTGACAATCACAAGATTTTGTGACCGAAAAAAATATGATATTTAATGATTTTTCGAGTCCTCCGAAAAAACAAGGTAGCGTTATTTTTTAACGAGTAGATTTTGCCAGAAAAAATTGAGCGTTGTGGAAAAAAAAAATCAAAATTCCATTTTGCGTTAAGCAGAATGAAGTTAATTAAATTTTAAATACGAAATACTCGAATTTTGTTTTTTTTTTTTCAATCGAATTAAATTTCGTTTTTCCACTTTGAAACGCATCTTTGATATTTTTTTTCTCGGTGACAGGATACACAAAAAAGTTTTTAAGGAGTGTTTCGTATTCGGAATTTATCTTCATTCTGCTGTATTCAAAATGGAATTTTTATTTTCTTCTAGAATGCTCATTTTTTTTCTGGCAAATATCGCTCATTACAAAAATACGCGATATTTTTTTCGACGAGGACTTGAAAAACCATTAAAGGGCATATTTTTCTCGATTGCAAAATCTCCGTTCAAGATCCTTAAAAAACACATTGGGTCCTGGCAATTGTCACCCTGTATAACACATATACGTATACACACGTGTACAGAGACTCTCGTGGTTTCACGTCGAAAGTTTTCATCCCGCAAAGTTCCTTTCCCACACGGTATTACCAAACGCCACACAATCCTGAGCGCGTTGCCTCTCGTGCGAAGTTGTTGCGTAATTGCGTGTACGCAATCGCCGAGGAAAATCTGCCTTGCCTCCGTCTGCGCTATTGGCATGGGACCCGGAGGAATCTTACTCTCCCTCGTTCCCTTCGTTTCTCAGACGAGACGGCTCTCATTTACTTGAAATTTACTTCGAAAAATTGTATCGAAGTCTTCCGCACGGTAATTCCAAATAATTGGTACTGTCGGACAATTTCGTTCGAACGTTCTTTCGGCTCGGAAAAAGTTCTCGGTCGAAGAGACTTGTGTCGAGCCACGATATATTTTTTCTTTTCTTTTCTTTCAAATTAAAGTTAAGGTCCTTTTCTTTCTTTCAAATTAAAGTTAAGATCCTAGGCCGTAAAACTATGCAGAAAAAACTGTATTTTAAAAATGTTGACGCTCATGCAGCAGGCTCCTTGAGGGGTTACGTGGATTTCGAAGCCAAAAAAAGCATATTTTCTCTATTTAAAAAAAATATAATATATAAATTATTTTATTCAAAATGTTAAGCACATAAAAGAGCAACATTTCAACAATATTTAAAAAAATGTTCATCCAAAAATTTTGGAAATTCAGCCGGTGGGACGTATTTTACGGAGATCCCTCAAAAAAAAGTGTCCTCGTGGTGGTCAGGATAACTCATGATAGCTTTATCTGAAATTAAAAGACCAAATGTTTTCTGTTAGTAGATAAGTATAGCTCGTGATTAAACGAAGGATTTAAAAAAAAAATTGAAATTTGAATTTTTGGCAGAGTTGTATGCAAAATAGTTTAATTTTTGGTACAATTTACACTACGTATAGCCTTGTAAAATTAGTTGTAATCGAAAAAAAAACCTTCGTTCAATCACTAGTCAATGCTATTTTGACGAAGTGTGCAAAATTTTAATAAGATCGGTGCATTAGTTTTCGTGAAATCGTGTCCACCGACTTCAAAAGTAGTGTTTTGAGAAAAATGCGTATACCTGCGTCGCTCCCGGCCGGTCTCCCCCAATGGGGGGAATTCCCAAAGGCTCTCTCTCCTAGACTTTTACTTCGATTGACTTAAAACTTTAGGAGAATATTCTAGACATATTGTACTATTTGATAATAAAATTTAAAAAAATGGATTTTTTGAAATTTTCAAACCTACGTAACCCCTTGACGCAATGGTGTTCAAAATGTTCTACAACTTGAATTTCAATTTCGCACATTCCTTTTGTCTTTCAAATTCAATTTCGTGTCTACGATGAATAAGATTACGAGATCCTTTCACCCCATCCTCGAAGTTCCTCGTACAAACAAATCCAAAACACAAACAACTCCTTTCTAATCTGAATTTCACCCTCTTGTTTCAGCCCCCTACTGAACCAAGTCTCAGCCTCACCGAATTCCCAATTTCAATATTTCTTCTGCCAGTAGATCATCCTCTTTTCTGACCTAAAGATAACTCTCCTTTCAGCCTTGCCGTTCAAGCCTTATCCCCTCTTTCATCCACAAAAAACATCGCCTCCCCCGTGGCACAGAATACTTTTTCACGCGTAAATTTAATCTCATATCCTCTCGATTTGCAAGGCATTGACAAACCGGAAATCCGTGCGTCACAGGCGCGTTATTCATGCACGATCGAGCCTCGTTAACGCGTTTGTCTCTCTCGCTCTCCCTCTCTCTCACCTCAATTCGTAACATAACTTGCTGTAGCGAGCCTTGACGGCCAGCGGCGATTTCCTCACGCTGCTGTATATAATATAATATGACAGACAGAGAGAGTGAGAGGGAGAGAGAGAGGGAGGGAGAGAGAGAGAGAGAGAGAGAGAGAGGCAGAGAGAGAGAGAGAGAGGAGAGAGAGAGAGAGAGAGAGAAAGAGAGAGAGAGAGAGAGAGGGAGAGAGAGAGAGGGAGAGAGAGAGAGGGAGAGAGAGAGAGAGAGAGAGAGAGAGAGAGAGAGAGAGAGAGAGAGAGAGAGAGAGAGAGAGAGAGAGAGAGAGAGAGAGAGAGACAGACGTTTTTCTTGGCAAAGCACCTTGGAATGTCGAATAATCAGGGTGTAAGGAGGAAGCTTCGCTTCTCCGTAATATACCTGCTTTGCCTTATAATTTATCACGATATAATTGCGCTTTCCGCTCGACATATATTGCGCGTTCGGTGCAATCGATAAATACACGTCAGTCGAGATTCCAACGGGAGCAGCAAAAAAAACAAACGAGAAAACAACAAAAAAGCGAATAAAAATGACGCATTTTTTCGTTGCTGTTTTTTTTCCATCCACCAATCGGTGGGTGTGTTTTGCCATTTCACCCGAGGCGCGCGCACATACACACACATCTAATCAACCGTATTAATTGAGGCTGGCGGGAAAAATCCACGTGGGCCGCGGAATATGAAGCCAAATAAGCCTCCACTGGAATAGCGCTCTTCCCGTCATTGATAAATCGCTCTCATCGTTAGTAGCGAAAAAAATGATTATAAAAGAAAAAAATTATGAAGATAATTGAAAGCTAATCGTTCGAGGATCGCGTAGAGTGGTATATCGGAATCTTGTGATATTTCATGGACGTTATTCCGATGTTTTTCAGATGACGAGGCCTGTCGAAGAATATTACTGGAACACGAACGCGAGAGGGAGGGCAAACTCCGGGATATCGCCGCGTCTCTCACACAACCGAGAATACGAAGGAACAAATCGAGAACGTCCGAACCCACGAGGGACGTTGTTGACGCAGCGAACGCTGCTCATCAGGACAAACTCGTTAGTGTCTCTTCTATTATTCGTCATTATTTTTCTCGTGTATTTTAACGAAGTAATTTGCATTCGTATTCATTTTTTTTCTTAATTATTTGGCGTTAACGAATTGGCGTATTTTTTTTATTGCTTTTTACTTGTGTATTTATTTCTATCTGATCGAGGTCGTTGTTAATCGATTGGGCGTTTCTTTTGTTGATTTTATCAATTTATATTGTTCGAAAAAAAAAAGATTTACGTTATTGTTCCACAAATTGGCGAATTTTCAATTATCTTTATTTATCTATTTTGATGCGATTGAGTTGCGTATTTAATTAAATTTTTATCGTATTTTTCACCGATGATACATGAAATTCTATTTTCTTTATTAATACATTTAGTTTTTATTTGATTATTATTATTTTCGTCTTTTTTTTTATATTATTTTTTTATTATTTTTCCACGAATTGGCGCGCATTTTTTATTATTTTTATTTATCGACGTCCATTCGAACTATTTTGTGAAATAGAATTTTATTGCGTTCCAACTATGTCGCATTACTTTTTATTTTTGTTCCATTATTAGGCTTACACATAGAAATGTCAAGGGCAAAATATGAATATACGTTTTCTTTTATTCGTTTTTATTTTCAACTGTGAAACAAAAACGAATTGCATCGAAACAACGTTGATTTTGCATCTAATTCCTTTCTCTCTTTCCCTACCTTTTTTATAATTATTTATCCTCTCTTATTATTATGTTCTTATGAACTATTCCATATCATTCTGTTATTTATTTTCCCTCTCATGCGTGATACCGATTTCTTTTGCCTCGTGCAGATTCGCGGCGATCCCGATGGTTGCGGTCTCGACATATCCGGCACGAGATACTCGCCCACCTCCGAATTAAGGGTCGATCTTCCGGCGGAAGATCTTCTGAATATAAAGAAAGGATGGCTCATGAAACAAGGATTGAACAAAGAATGGAACAAACATTGGTTTGTACTGCGCGGCTGCGGCCTCATGTACTACAGGGATCCGAGCACCGAGGACAAGGGCATAATGGACGGTGTGATCGATTTGAATACCGTCACGGCGGTCACTCCTGTTCAAGTCGCGAGAAATTATGGATTTCAGACTGTGGTAAGTGGCGATCTTCTTGATTTGTCTCCACAAATCATTTGCAAAGTTACAATCGAGCGTGACATGAACGGGTCCGCATAAACTTGGGGCCCAAAAAACAGATTGATTTTCAATATTTTTTTCCGTGAGAGTATTGGGATAACGGGATTATAATTTTACACCCAATTAATACATAGTTTTGCCACAACGAATTTTTTTTTTTATGAAAAAATTATCGGTAAACAATGAAGTTATTTATTATTATTTAAAAAAATTGCCGCCGTCACTGCATGGCCAATCGGTGTAGGTGGTTCTGGCAACTAGGGTGATCTGAAATAAAAAATAAAAAAATGTACTCTTTGTATAATAATAAAAATAATGTATAAACGCATACTTTTGAGAAATTTGGAATATGATGAAAATCGCAAGCTGCAGAAAAAATTCTTATATTTGCGACCAAAAAACAACTCATGATTTTTTATAAACAAAATGTTATAAACTATGTTCTGTTCAAATGTGAAGTGAATCGGATGAATAGGATTTGGGATAAGACTTACAACGTTTCATTAAGACATAGTTTCGGGAAAAACGCTCAAAGAAAAAGAGGTAAACCACAACGGGGTGATTCGCCGTAAGCAGTTGGCAATTTTTGAAAATTTTTTAACGTAATTTTCGTCCTAAATTGAAGTTAAAACCCTAGGCTATGCAATAAAATGCAACATGAAAATGCAACTGTGCAATAAAAAAGCTTGTATTTTTGGAATTTCAAGCTTACCCCTTTAAGTTGCAAATTTTATTTTTCGTCGATCTTTTCGGTTCTGCACGTATGTTGTATTTTTTTTATATAATTTCCTTCAATTTTTCGTAACGAATGTGATGTTTCTTCGGCCAGACTTGGGACGATCGAGGAACGACGTTACTGTCAGCCGTCACAGCCGGAATAAGATCGAGTTGGATGTCGGCCATAAGAAGAGCCGCTAATCTCGCCGATCCTGACAGTCCCGTTGACGCCGGCCACGTCACGTGTCAGAATAGTCAGGTGGACGCAAAACGTCAATCACCCACGGTGTAAGGCTCTTTTAAATCTTCGTTATAGTTTCAATTTCACCAATAACGAATTCCAGATAAAAATTCACCAGACCTGACAACATTTATCAAATTTGAAATGAAAACCACTGAATTCAGAATAAAATATGGAAAAACGGTGAAATTTAATAAAACACTGATGTTGATGCAAAATTGTAAAAATATCTTTGAAATTTTCTGATAGTGTTGAAGTTTGCATCCCTGGAATGGAAAGAATATTCTTCATTTTTTTTACTTCTTTATTTTTGTGACTATCTAAATCCTTTTTTTCAAGTATAGATTACGGAACCCTAATGAGGGCCTTAAAAATTGTTGCAGTGATTTTTGTAGCCTGAATGGACCAAAAAAATGGGTAATACGAAGAAAAAAAATTTCGTTACATCCCAACGATGCAAACTTCAATACCATATTTTCCGACCAAGATAAAGGAATTAAAAAAAATATCCGATTAAAGAAGAATCGTCGTAGATCAAACAAAAATCGTTATAGATCGTGCCATTACTTACAGATTTGGAAATTAAAGATATAAAGCTTGAGATGCTAATAATTGTAATACTTTGTTTTATTCTTTGTGGTCGTTTTGATGACATATTCTTATTTTTTATTCTTTGATACTTTATAATTGTATATTTATATAATTATATATATATATATATATATATATACATATATATATTTATATTTATGTAATATAATATTATTGGCATAATATTATCGTAGATTATTTGACATAATATTCCATCTTAAATGCAATTGACAAAACCATCGAATCCCATTTTGTATTTCAATGAATTAGGAAATTAATTATTCCAACCTGAAGCGCTTAAAAGGTATCGCACGAATTTTATTTTCCAAGATTTTTAAACATCGAACGAACGACAAATAATTGAACGTCTCGTGTTTTTTCCCGAAAAATGTAAGCAAGCAATAAAAAGCGTGATTGAATGATTGTCGGCAGATGCGATCGGGAGCGGGACTCGGCGGTGCCAACGACACCAATGACCCCGCGCTCGGTGCTGTTCTCGTCAGACGAGGAGTATCGTACGGCGTCGGAAGGTGGGCGCCGTGAATCAGGCGATTGGTCAGAGATACCGGTATCGCCGCCGCCGCCGTTACCGCTTTCGAATAATAGGAACGGTGATTGGTCGTTGAAGGGTGGTGAATGGTCGGAGAGCGTGAATCATCACGAGTGGTCGGAATTGCCACCTTCCCCACCATTGACGAGGACAGCTCTGTCCCGCGTGAAAGCGCGCTCGAGATCGAGCTCGCGATCGAGGGTTTACAAGAGAAGTCGCAGCTCGCCACCGAATTCCCGAAGGAGTACCCTCGACAGCGTGAGATCGGAGGACCTTATGATGGCGTGTTGCGAGCTCGTGGAGACGAGCCTGGAGGAGCCGAGCAATGGTGACCCGTTGGCGTCGGGCGACGAGAGCAACAACGAGTGTAGAACTTCGACGAGCGGTGTGACTGAGCGTCATCCATTGATGGTCGAGCTACTCGAAAGTCAGGTGACGATGCTCCGCGACAAGCTCGATCACAACAATCGTCACGTTCATCCGAGCGCATTGCTAGTCATTATCGAGCGCCAAGAGAACGAGATCACGGCACTCAAGTCACAGCTGAATAGTACGCGCGGCGACCACGAAAACGGCGACGACGAGGACGACGACAACGACAACGAGGAGGACGTCGACGAGAAACGATCTCGATGTACCGAGGACGACGTGGCGTCGCACCTTCTCGGGGAACGCGCCAATGAGGCGCGTCATCTCGACGAACGAAAAATCGACGCGTTACTCGGTAACGATCGAGAAAACGACGGTGAGCCACACCGTAATAAAAAGGAAAGGGACGATTACGAGAGAACGCGGCGTATTCGTTCGAGCCTCGAGAGCGCCGAAGGCCTCGAGGCCAAGTTACGCGAGAACGAGAACGCTCTTCGCGAGGCGAGGGAACGATGCGAGTCTTTGAAAAGCGAGGTCACTTCTAGTCAACGTACCGTCGGTATAATGGGGGCCGAGATCGAGGCACTCGCCCAAAAATTGGCCCAAGGTACGAGAGAACTAATACGTTTTTACCATCAAATACACAGAATATGCATATACACAGGGTCTCCCTTTTTAACGGAAGATATCGAAATAACTCAAAGACAATGGATCTTGGAGCTTGCATCGTTGGGATGCAACGAAAATTAATTCTTCTTGAATACTCAATCGTTTTTTAGCCGATTTCAGGCTGTGAAAATCGATCGAACTTTTTTGCGTATTCTTATAAGAAATTTATGACCTTAATTTGCAAAAAAAGGCTTTGCGTAACGATAAAAGTGAAGAAGAAAAACAAATCGTTCACATTCCGACGATGCAAACTTCAACGTCATCGAAGACAGCGAAGTAGATCGAAAAATCCTGGGACACGCATCGAGTAGATTCAAGCGAGGAGCTCAATGGCGAGATAACTTGCGACGAGATAACTTGCTTACTCAGTTGACGTTGCTAAAGTGATTTCAAGGTCAAATTTATTTTTCAAAAGGAAACCTATATTTTTTCTGGTGGTGTTTTATTCTTTGTAAAAAAAAAGACTAGTTTGGCCGAAATATTCTTTTATTTGGCCATATTTTTTTGGTATTTTATAAACCTTCTTTTTAACAGCTATGAAGCAATTTTGTACGTCACGATTTGATAAGGAACATAATGGCCACTGTTATCGAAATGCTTGTTGCCGGATCCGCCGAGTCCCTCTCTTTTTGATTCATTAATTATTCATTCGCCGTATTGAATTATGCTTGGAAGTAGAAGGCTATCATTTTGAACATCTTTTTTCATTTTATAAAAGAACAAACTTCAAAGAAAGAAGTTAATGGTTTTTTCTCCTTCATTTTACTCCCCGTTTGAATCTTCTCGATACGTATCTCGCGATATTTCGATTAACTCCGCTGTTCTCAAGTAATATCGATGTCTTAAGATAAACCGGATATCCTGTATACAATTTGTAAAGAATTACCGGCATGCAAACAGTTTAGGGTAGGATAGAATTTTGATCTGCCGGTTGCCTGAAAATGTTTACTTATTTTTCAAAGGTATCGAGGAGAACGAACGTTTGTACAATAGAGTAAGGGAGCTGGAGGGAAAGAGCAGTTTATCGGCTTCAAGAGAACGCGGCCGGAGTTTCGATTCGCTGAGTGATCTTACGAACATCGATCTCGAGCTCGATCTCAGTGGATTCGACAAGGAACGGTGAGCTCGCGAACGTTTCGGATAAAATGCAATTGGCAACGCTGCGGTAGATAGGAATCAGCCTAAAAAAATTAATCGATCATTTCCGAACGTATTTCTACTGTCTGATTGATTCGCGATTCATAAGTGGTATAATGCAGCGATAGTTTGGATAAAAATGGTATAAATTAGAAACTTACATATTGCTGCCTCATTATTCGATTTCGTTGGCGAATTTTCCTCTGTGAAGAAGCCTCTCTTGAAGAAACGGCTTTCTCATACGGGAAGCTTCGCCCGTAAAGTAAAATAATAAGGAAGCAGAGCGCAAGATCCTAATGCGCACGATTGTGTTTTCTAAATCGAGCCTTCTCATTGTTTCAAGTCATCAGAGTTAACATTTGTAAATATTTTTCAAGCAAATGATTAACATTGCGTACAAAACTTTGGAGTAATGTAAAAACGTCCTTGGCAGAGGAAAGACATTGAATAACGAGGCTCTGTTTTTTTGGATCGCAGGATCATGGAGGAGTTCGAGGAGCTTCGAGGTCGTTTCGAGAAGGCAATACTGGAGATACGAGCGATGAGAAAGGAGCTTCGCGAGGCTCACGCGACCCAGGACGCGCTTGAGCTCGAAATATTCGCTCACAAGCAAGACGAGTCACGCGTGAGCGAGTCGAACAAGGCTCAGGTGCAGTTGATGGCGGCGCGCATTCAAGATCTGACGAGTAAGTTGGCGACGAGCGAGAAGCAGGTACGGACGTTGAAGCAAAAGCTGACGAAGGCTGAGACTCGCGACAAGAGGCGATCGCTCTCGTTGAAGGGCCGCGAGTCTTTCCAAATATCGCAGGAGCTCGAGGACAAGCTGTGCGAGCTCGAGGCAAAGATATGCTCGCTCGAGCGCGGTGATAAATGCGTCGCGACGCCAATATCGGTGGTTCATCACGCTTCCAAAGAATCCAGTCCGAGTACGGCAAAGCGTGAACGAAAGCGCGAAAATCGTAGTCTCGATCGTGCGCGATTGCGACGCAAGTCGTTGGACAGCGCAACGAGCTCGGAGCCGATGAAAGTGTTGATAAGGCTGAGCAGCCTGGAGACAAAGGTCGCTCAAGTCTCGGCGGAAACGTTGGTGAGCGACGCGGAGAAGGATTCGAGCGAGTGCAGCGAGACAACGACGAGCGTTATTGGGGTAGCGGCAATCTCGGGTGGCAGTCAAATATCCAACGAGACACTGACGAGGCTTCGTAAGCTCGAGCGAGTCGTGGCCAAGTCGAAGAGACGCTTGGAAAAGTGTCTCGGCTCGACGCAGGCCGAGGAAAAGGCGGAAAAGTGTTTGCGCGACGTGAACGACATACTCGAGACGTGTCTCGATTCCAAAAAGTCTCAGCAACCGACGAGTCAAACGATCGAGAGCGTTGGTTCCGTGGTAGCCAAACTGGAGACGCTTCTGGTCGACAAGCTCACGGAATTGGCGAACAAGCGACGGAGACTCGAAGCTGCGGGCAAACTCGACGAACGATCGAAGCTCGAACTCGTGGCGGAGAGGCTCGCTTACGAGACCGTTCTACTGCGACGTATAAAGGCCTCGTTGTCACGTAGTGGCTACGAGGCGAGGCATCTAGCACTCAACGAGTTGCTCGAAACTAGTCATCTCATTTCAAACTTAAAGTCTAAGGTTTACGGAACTAAGCCGAAAACGTACCAAAACACGAGTCACACGCAATATCTAACGCGAATTATAGCGAATAAGTTAGTAACGATAGGTGGAGCTTTGCGAGACAGGAGGAAACACGAGGATGGTGTGAATACCGGCGCGACGAGAGACGCGGAGACGAGCGATCGTGGCGCTATCTCGCGTGACACCACGGTGGACGGTATCGAGCGCAACGCGCCCCGGCACGATTATCGCGATTACTTGTCCTCCAAACGACGCGAGCTCGATGAGATTGCGCGTAACTACAAAGAAACGAAACTTCGGGAATTGGCGGACGCCCTGGCCGCGGAAACCCTCAGTCTCTCGGAGCGCGAGAATTACGGCAAACAATTGCCGAGCAACCGACTGCTCGAGGATCGTCGTGTCCGCGAAGCTTGGGTAACCGCTCAGGACACAGTGAACCGGGAACTCGTGCGCGCCGAGGTGACCCGCGTCATATCGCGTTTCGGACAGATCTACGAGCAGAGCGTCAACTCGATAACGGACACGTGTTTGAATTTCGACGAATCCACGAGCCTTGAGTCGTGGATCGATGAGGCACAGTCGAGGCTGCGTAGCGCGATCGAATCCTCCGTGATCGAGTTGACCAAGGCGTACGAGGAGTCGTTGAGTCGCATGAGATCAACCATAAGACCGGTGAGCGTCAATCGCGATCGCTACGACTCGAGACAATTGTTGAACGATTACGCGGACGTGATAGCGCAAAAGGCGTTGATCGACGCGAGGCTGTCGTTGTTGGAGGACAGTGGGCGAAACGAAGCGAGCGATATCTCGTACGACGAGGCGCAACGAGGCCTCGTCTCTAGTCTCATCAAACACGAGGAGTTTCTGGCGGATGTCGCTAACGACGAGGACACCACGGCCTACGATGCGACACTCGACGCCGAATTCGCGTATCTCTATGGAAGCTTCGCGAACGAGTGCGAGGATAGAATAGCGGGAAAGCCGAGGAGCAGGGAAGAGCTGCGCGTCGTCGCGCACTCGTTGAATCGTCTTGAGGAAGATTTGCACGGCTTGTCGAGATTGCTGATCCGCGGGGACAAAGAGATCGAGGAAAATCGCGTCGCTTTATCGGTCACTACGTTCAACGATTGGTCCGAGATTTGCGAAAAGTGCAACGTCCTTCGCGAACGCGTTCGAGTACTCACTCAGTCACTGGAGACAACGAGGTGCGAGCATTGCGCACTCATGCGCGAAAGCATCGACCTGATGAGGGCTCGACACGTTGAGGAATTGGAAAATGCCAGGCGCAGCCAGGAACAAGAGATGTCCGAGGTTAGAGCGGAAATGGACAACCAGAGGCACTCGTTGACGACCCAGTACGAGCAGGAAGCCGCGAGTCTTCGTGATCGAGCGAGGAAACTCGAGCATCGCTTGAACGCCATGGACTCGGAACACTCGGCCCACGTTAACGAGCTACGTGCCGCTTATCAACGCTCAATTAGCGCCGAACTCGATACCGACGCCGAGACCCGGAAGCGCTACAAGGAGGAGATCAAACAGCTGCGCGGCCTCTGCGAGAAGGGTCTAATCGCGATGGAGAACTCGCACAGACGCATCATCGCCGAAATGGAGGAGAAACATCGACAGGAATTGGAAAATCTCCGTGTTGAGAAGGAACAAGCGCTCTCGGAGGAGACACAGGCAACGCTGGCGGCTCTTGATGCCATGCGAAAGGCTCACGAACACGAGGTGCAGAAGGAAATCGCCAAGTTCAAGGCCGAGTTCATCAAGCAGATGCAGGCGAGAGAGGACATCGGTGCTCTGCACAAAGAACACGAGTACGTAGGCGCTTTGAGCTTGTTTTTTTTTACCATTACAATTTTTTAAATATTTTATGATTGTCGGCTCTTCTATTGATACTATTATTAATACTATTGTTAGTAAAAATCACTACATTTATTCGGAATTACTATTAGCAGTACATATTAACTGCTATTATTATTATTATTATGCCCATTGTTACTATTACTTTTTTTTTGGAAAGATTGCTTTTTTCCACATAGTGGATTTATGCGGATGAACTGATGATAACAAAAATTTGGATTTACTATTATTATTGCCATTTGAAAAACAGTTTTCCATGTAATTTTCTTAATGTAATAGAGAATGTAGAACAATAGAAACAATGTACTATTATTACTGTTATTATTATAAACCAGTTGTTCTATTAAAGAACCAGTTCTTCTTTAATAGAACATTTACACAGGATGACTAGAATTTAAAGCGTTACACCAAATTGGCACTTAGAAAAATAGGTATCTTTTTTTTTTTTTATTGACGCGGCGATTAAATATATAAAATGATTTTTTTCACAAATACATTATAGTTTGATGAACAAATTGAAAAAAAAAATTAAAAAATGGCGAAGATATAAGTCGTCTAGTAGAACCGTCTTTTGAAAATTCTTGCCGATGGTGGATTTTTTTTACTCTTCCAGACATCGTTTGAAAAATAAAAAAAAATTCTTGCAACGATAGGTAATAGCTAAAGTGTAGCATAGGGAAAACATTTTTAAAAAAATATTTTGTCGAAATGACAGCTGTTTGAAAAAACTCATTTATTACGAAAAATTTCGAGTTTTAAAAATTAATAAAAAATGAACAGGCCATCCAATCAAAATAATTCTATGCTACAGCTTAGATAATATTATTAAAGTATATGTTGTATAAATTTCATCAAAATTGGTTGAGTAGATCTCGAGACATTTTGTCCACCAGTTTGAAAAGAGGGTCCTACTAGATTACTATATCCGCCATTTTGTATTTTTTTTTAAATGCGTTTTCTTTTAAATTCGTTCATAAAACGATAATGTATTTGGGAAAAAATAAAATCCATTTTACATTATATATTTAAAAGTCGCATGAAAAAATAGTTTCATTTTTATATCTATTTATCCGAGCGCTAAGGTGGTGTAACCACTTAAGTAGAACAGGCGGTTATTATTTTTTACCTTGGAAATCTACACATAAGCGCTAATAACATAGTGATAAAAAAGCTAGTGGTAAAATAATATAAACAGAAATCGCAACAAAACTGCCGGAACCGTGCAGATCCAACGATATCTACGAATTTCACGCGCATTATTTTTTTTTGTTGGAATCTCGACACTCGAATAATAGCCATTAATGTTAATTTTTCACGCAGCGCGTCGACGATTCGTCAACCTCGTTGGTTTATCGCGTTTCTCCGCGGTTTGCGACGTGGAATAAGAGAGGCGAATTGAAGAAAAAAAAACGAAAAGATAAATGTGCAATATTCATTCTATCACGCTTTTGTGTGTTGTTTGTTTTTTTGTTTTTGTCTTTTTTAAGGCGCAGTTGTCTATTGTTCCGTAGGGAAGAGATGGAGGAGATAAAGCAAGAGATACTCTCGCTGTCGTCCAAATACTCGTCCAAGTGCGTCGAATCGGCGGCGCTCGAGGAAAAAGTTGGCAGCCTAACGAAACAAGTTGCACAGGCGCAACAGCACATAATGCAGTTGGACGCGAGAAACAAACAATTAAGGGCGCATCTCGTTCTGGAGACTAACGACGCCGGGATCAACGATACGATACAATTGTTGAGGGGACGAGACAACGAGATTGCCGAGCAACGCGAGGAGATACATCGCCTCCAGCAACAGCTCAAGGTATACACGTCTATACACTTCGAGAATTAATTCGCGAAGTTGCATAATACTGTGGATAACAAAGTCTAACTCTCACGGAGACACGCGGAGTACAAGGGTCCGAAATCCGTGTTCCGGTATCCGGTCGATGGAAATGTGCTAAACGAGGCTCCGACACAGGCAGCGCTGCCGTCAACCTGATTCGATATGCTGCACATTACGATTTTGGAGTTTACATTGGTGGAAGGCAACGAAGATTCTTTTTTTTTTTCTTTCTTAAATCGTGATTTTTTGCGTATGCAGATTGTCGAATTTTGAAAAATTGGGAAAAACGTTTGAGCAATTGTTGTAGCCGAAATCTGCAAAAAAATATATGGATGTTACACGTCAATGATTGATAAAAATGAATTTCCGTTGTAATGCGACGAGGCAAACTTCAACATAATTGTACATGTTGCGTCTAGAGCTTTTTTTTTTAATTTGATGCTTTTGATATTGGGGTTAACAAAAAATGCCGGTGGAGAAACCTCTAAGATAGTTCTCGCGCGAATGCCTGCTTCGAACGAATTTGAGTTGTTTTTATTGAGAATATTGATAAACAATTAAGTTATTATTTAGACAAAGCGCTGCCGTTGCTGCATGGCCAATCGGTGTAGGTGGTTCTACCAACAAGAATGATCTAAAATGAAAAACAAAAAAATTACTTTTAGTGTAATAATGAAACTTTTGAATGACCGCATACTTTTTTTGAATTTTGAAAATTACGACAATGACAAGCTATAGAAGAAAAAATTGATTTTCGCCAGAAGACAACTTTGACCATTTGTGTTTAACAAATGCATGAACATATAAAAAAAATCATCCCGTCATATAATAGAAAATGTTATAAAATACGTTCTGTCCGAATTTGACGTGAATCGGGAAATATATTCTGAGATACGATTTACACAGTTCCATAAAAAATAGTTTCGAAAAAAACGCAAAAAAAGGGCAGATCGCGTAGGGTGATCTGGCCCTTCACAAGAAACGTCATAACTCATTGAATTTTCGGAATTTTTTCACAAGATTAGATGCAAATTAAGATTTTAGACCCTGGACTATAAAAAACTATGCAATAAAGAAGTCGTTGAATTCGGAAACTGGAGAGTACGTTCGATTCGAGGTCAATTTTCGCTGAGCTATTCATTGAAACGGGAAAGACTTCAACGAGGAGTACGAAAACAATATCAACATTCAGCGTCGAGTAAAGAGCGCATATTAAATCACAACTCGTCGTGAAGTAGTCACAAAGAAAAGTCGTGAGTACGCCACGAAAAATCCGCTGTCTAGCTTTTTTTTAATCGAAATAGAAAAATCAACGAAAGTAGTTACATCGCGATAGGATCAGGTTGATTGCAGCCTGTGATCGAACGGAGCACAATTAAATGTCACAATTTGCACGTACGTTCTTTTTTTTTTTCATCTTCGGGGTCCGTACCCTCGTGCTCCAGTGTCTCCACGCTAAGTCTGTTCGGATTGTTCCTTTTTTTTTGGCGAGCTCAGAATTGGACGCTTTTTCGTTTTATTATTTTTATTTACGGTCCAATTCTCAGCCGGGCAATTGCATATTATGGTGTGGGTTTTGCACGATATCTACTCGAGAATTATTGGCGTTGAGTGTGGTAGCTGATTTCAGTTTTTCTTTTTCCTCCGGGTGCGCTTTTCCTCCACTCGTTTTGTACATACCGCCACTTTATTTCATTTTTTTTTTTTTTTTGGGACTGCGTTTTATTTGTATTTTTTTGAAAGTCTACGTCTAAGCGATTGTCGACTCGCGACCCAACGAGACCTTGGCCATAACATGCGATTGCATATTATCTCGGCATTGCCAACCCGTAATTACCGCGTGCTCAAATTCATCCTTCGACTTGTACCAACTGCAATTTGTGCTCATCGGATCGGGGATCGCGTGCGCGATGAGAATTCAATGTTATCGTGCGAACATGAAAAATAGCCGAGCGACAATTGAACTGAGGGAATTTATTCGAGTTTGCTATCGATACACTCGAGGTTATTAATTTCATTAGTTATTATCATTATTATTTTTTGAATGTTTCTTCGTCTGCTCTTGGGCGCTTCGGAGACAAGTTCCTTTCACTTTCACACCACATTTGTCACTTTATCATTTCCGTTTTCTCAGAGCCACCCCCGGAGTTTTGGCCACAGCCACTCCTTTCCCCCACTAATTTGCAAGAGGGCGCAGGGAAACTGTGGAAAACCTGTGTGTCAATGAAAGGCCGGCTATATTTTCGCCGGGTTGCCAGCCAGCAACTGGCTGGCCGCTCGCTAGTCGGATTGGAAGCTCACTGCGCGGTTAAGCGGTCACCCATTCAAGTATATGGCCCAGGCCAACGCTGCTTGCCATGGGAGATCGCCGAATCCGCGCCTCCCGTCGAGACTATGTCACCTGGATTCGATAATTAACGAACGATATTGCAAAATTTCGAGATAACAATGGAATATCCAGACTGGTGGACGATTGAAAAGAGGCCCCCGTAAGGGCACACGAGGAAGCGTTGAAAATAAGAAAATATTGTTTCACTAACAGCATGGGGAGGCACAGCTTGGCGATAAGTCTTCGTGCGATGCGACGAAGAATTTAAGCCCGCTCGGCTACTTTTCGACTACGTTGTCGTGTGCGAATTCAGCGAGAAGCAGCAACGAGCCGAGCTCAATGACGATGAGCAATAACAGAGCCCCGAGGCTCGACGATACGAAAACCTTGGTCGACCGTACGAGACCTCGTCCCGAATCTCCGAATCTTCGTAAAACGATGTCCGAGGACAAAACCTCACGGAAGAACAACTTTTCGTACAAACTCGAGCGTTTGCGATCGGTCTCCCTGCCGTACACGAATTCACGACAGTTTAACGTTAAGGCAGATGACAGTAGTGATAACAGTAAGAACGGCATGAGATCGCCACTGTGGGACAGTCTGAGGCCGAGGACAGGTCTTCCCCATCAGTATCAAGGTACAGAGGATCGATGAAAGACGCAAAACAGGAGAACGAAAAAGCTTGCCAATCCTTCAACGTAATTTCGCACGAAAGCAAAATCTCTATTTTTTTTTCTCTCTCTCCTCTGCGAGCTTTTTCTTCGGCTCCTCGTACTCTTTTCCGGGGAAAGCTCCGACTCTTCCATCGCGAACTCTGTGCTCTCGTCTTCTCTCGCGCCCGTATACAAAAGCCCTGGGGAACTAAAAAAAAGACGGCCTATCGGACTCACCAGATGTTGTATGGACTGTCGCTTAACGATCGAGAATGTTAGAAATTCGGAAAGAAGAAAAAGGGCCAACGCACGTGTAAACCTCCAGCCTCGTCATCGTCCTGCAACTGTATTACGTCTTTTTTTTTTTTTTTTTTTCATCGAAACGGTGCTTTCCGGCTTTGCAATCGTTGTCTCGTCCACCCAACGTTCTAACACTTTTCGAATATCCTTGGTGGATGATAATTATGTGAGGTGTGCTTGAAGAATGTCCAACTAACACGTAAGGAATTTAAAAAACAGTAGCTGTGTGTACGAACGCTTTTACTAATCCAAAAAGAGCTCAAAACAAAAATGTTGGCGCGAGAATTTCCATAATTTTCCGACGTACGTACGATAATCAAAAACTATAAGGCCTTTTTGTCTCAGTAATTGTAATACTACTTAGATATAATCAATTTGTACCGAGTGATACAATCATTATGAATATTATACCGAGTCGCGTTGTGAGACCTTTTTTTTTTTTTTTTTTACAAATTTTGGCACTTTTGTTCGGTTTTCTCAAAATTGTACTTATGGTTTTTGCGTAATTGAAACTTTGTGTTCCACGGGCACTTTTGTATCTAACAACGTCTCCGTTCTCTCTGTCTCTTTTTCTAAAAATTCGTATTGTCATGAACTGTCAATCTTTCTCACTGTTATATGAATTCGAAAGAAAATCTCTATGATGAAAAAAAAAAACGTATTGAAATAAAGAAAAAAAAATGTGTATGAAAACGAAGGTTGCTCAGCACCGATGCGAGTCAGGAAACCTGGCGTCCAGTGGCAGGAGAACGAGCAAAGTGAAAAGCAGCAGCGGCAGAAGGCACACGCCATCAATACCAACTCTCGTTACACATCCCACCTCACCCCGGAACCCTCAGCTCTCTCCGTTGCAGGTATGATACTTATTTTTTCTTATCTTTTTATTGTGACCGTATTCTAGTGTGAACACCCATTTTCAATGTGACTTTTCGTGAATTAAATTTAGAGTAATATCTTTAATTTTTTCGAAACATTTTATTCGAAACTGTACATAATATTTGATGTTGCGCGAGTCATGTCGCGAAAAATGTTTATCGTCGGGCGTTCTGTTTGCGGCCGTTCTTTTCATCTGAAAAAAAAAACGATTTGAAAAAATACTATTCTTTACGAATGTGGTTATCATTCGGCCCTCTAATGAAATTTTTTGGAAAAATTTACGAAATGGCGGCGTTTGAAAAAGAATACTCTGAATTTTACAATAAAATATTTACTGTTGGCGGCCCGGAAAAATAGTAATTATAAAGCAATAAAAAAGATGGAGGGCCGAACGATAGCACGACATGTACTCTACACGGAGAGAATTAAATGTTAAAAATTACCGTGCAGTAACGGTAACCAGATGACAACCCTGAAACTTCGCTTATTATTGCTGAGTAAAACACAGATTTTCACGAAAATAAAATAAAATTTCTTCTTCAGATAGAAAATTTTACCAGATTTTCTAGTAAATTTTGATGTGTAACAAAATACGCAAAACTTAAATTAAAAAAATATATAACATCAGCGAAATTTTACTGTGCATTTTATTATTTTATGCCTTTCAAAAATGTCTATAAAAAAGTATCGTCTTTATAACAGTTATTTTAAGATTTATTATAAAATTTAATGAGTGTTATAGGACAATGTATTGTGCTCTCGGTAAAAATTATCGTGCGCGCTACCCTTCTTGTATAGTAAAATTTTAGCTACGTATTTGAAATTTTCTGTAACGTGAGTTAAAAAAAACTTGTCGCATACGAATTATTATGCTTTTCTCACTTGTCACCACATTGAAATATATCACGGTAATTTTTACCGTGAAATTCACGACAAAAATTACTTTTTAATTCTCTCCGTGTACCTGTCTGCAACATTGTCAGTCGATTGGCCCAGTAATTTCTCAGAAAAATACACGCCCGACGATGAAAAATATTCGCGACATGACGCAACATCAAATATTATGTACAATTTCACATAAAGTGCTGTGAAAAAATTTAAGTTGGTACTTCAAATATGTATAAATATAACTCTTAAATACTAACACTGTAGATTTAACCATTTCTCTAAATTTAATTTCCAAGCAATCACCTTGAAAATGGGTGTTCACTCTAGAATACGGCCTCATTTTCACATTTTCGAAGTATTTGTGGCATTTTTAAGAATATTTAACATTTTTAAAAGAGTTTTCAGCATTTTTATATTAAAAAAAATGTTTACTAAAATACTGAAACGTAAAAAAATCGAATATCTCCCTTTTTCTCTCTATAAGAATACTTCATAATAAAAAAGTTGACAACTAATTCCGTTTTTTCACACTTTTCACTTTTTCTTTCTATAATAAAACTTCATAATAAAAACGCTGACAACTAATTCGATTCTTCCGCAATTTCTTTGAAATTCCAGAGCTGATGAGGTCTCCATCAGTGAGGTGGTCAGGCAGAAGTTGCAGAAGCCTGCCCTCGACTCCAACACCGGGTTACCAAAATTCTCTCTACCCCCCACTCCCTGCAGTGGGCATGGTCGCTGAGAGAAAAAAGAGATTCGAGCTGTGATCAACGAACACTCGTCTCGATCGGTGTTGAAGAGAAAGGAGGACGGCAAAAAGGCGAAAAACGAAAAATCGTCAAAAAATGAAGAGGCTTACAGTGATGAAACGAAAAAAAAAAAAAAAACAAACTACCTAACCATCGATTTCTTCGCTACGGAACAATTGCAAACATTTTTCTTCCTCTTGCGTAAGTTGAAAAAAAAATCATTAGGAACAGAAAGTTTTCCGGAGAATGACAATTTATTTGCAAAGTAAATTTTGCAAAGTAAATTTGCAAAGTAGTTGAGCCGAAATGTTTTTGGAAGCAGCAAAAAAGAGCTGGAATATAAGACAATTTTTTTTCTCCTTGGATTGTCAAATACTAGAAATTAAAAAATAAAAACAATAAAAAATACGTTTCTCGCCGAATAGTTATCGAGAAACGTGGATTTCGGAGTGTGCTAGGAAGACTCGTACGATGAGGTCAGTACATGCGTACGTGACGAGCCGTTTTTTTTTCGCGCGAAATAGAGTCTTCTTTCTCTTCTTATTTTTTTTCGAACCTCGTCGCAACGAAGTCGCGTTAAAAATTCGCAAGCGAGTATTTTTTCTCCTTTGCACCATACAATGTTAAAATGTATTTTTCTTTGTTGTTTTTTCTTCTGTCAACCCTTTACTTTGGGATAAATTTCGCATATTTTTTTTTCTCCCGACTTTTCTTCGTGTATAGGTGCATATAAAAGCAAAGTTGTTATAAATATCGAAATTTCGAATTTTTATTTTCGAATGTCGTTGCTTTTTCCAATCGTGTAAAAAATGTTTTTCTCTTTTACCTAGAGTGTTACGAAATTATTTGAATGTTTATAATGTATAGTTTATGAAGTTTGCAACTTAGACAGAGAAAGAGAGAACGAGAAAGCGAGATATTGGGAGGGCGAAACAGTTGATAAATTAGCCCCGGTTAATCCCCGCCCCCTCTTATAGAAGATCGATTGTTTATAAAGTTACACGATTAACGGTTTATTCTACGTTTATAAATACATATATATATATATATATGTATATATACATACGCATATATATATATGTATGTATACAATCACGAATTCGTTCTAGCGGTTAATAATTCATTATCTATTATGTAGAGTTATTGCTCAGGATTGTTTAACATTTATAATATATTATTATTATTATGATTATTGTATTTGTATGATAATTTATATAACACGTTTGAAATAAAAAAATAAAAACAAAAGTTCGTAACCATAAAAGTGGGTCAATTTGGGCAGGAACGTGAATGATGCTCGGATAAGGTAGAGCATTTCCTTTCAGATATTTTCCCAATGAAATAAACTCAAACGAAATCGGATAAGGTAGAAAATTTTCTCTGAGAGACTTCGCAATTGCTTTATTCGTAATACAATCGGAGACGCGTGGGGCTTTGAGGGCTAGTGTTCGAGAATACGAAGTTCGGCATTGATAGTCTATGGGCGATGCAGAAAATATTCCGTTTCACGGAGATTCGCGAGTGCTGAATTTTTATAATAATTCGTGTATATATTCAGTATCATAATTACTGTATCGGATGTGTCGTGCAATTGTGCGTGTTTGAGATAAATATCACAATATAATTCGCGTCCTCGGCAAAGCTTGGCCTTGAAGGACTCCTTCCCTCTTTTCTTTTTTTTTTTTCTTAACAGATCGATCGTCTTCTTCGCGACGACGGTATTGGCATTATTTTCTCCTCGTTCGGACGCCTCGTTTTCGTCGTTGCTCGAGAGATAAAAATTGTTGCGGCTATAGGAGCTCCCGCAATTGAAAGTCAACGAGTTCACGCTACTTTCTTGGTCTACCGTTTCGTTGCATGAAGCAGCCCTTGAAAGAATTCAGTCTCACGTCGATCTCACCTTCCTCCAACTGAAAATGAAACGTTTCGAAAGCTCTTTGACGTGTATTCGAACATGTGAAGCATTGGAAAAATGAATCATTGATTCGACGGGGTACATTGTGCATTTACACCAAATAACTCTATGTATTGAAGTAAAAAAAAAAAAATACATATGTATATACAGGGTTTCCCGTTTATATTGAGACATCGAAACAACTCTGAAACAAAGACGAGGACGAAAATCGCGTAAATCCGTGTCGAATGAATTCGAAGCGCGAGTAGAATGGTATATTTTGTTTTTTTTTGTGGGTGTCCTCAAGGTGATTGTAAAAAGAATTTTTTTTTTTTTTTAATAGGCATGTATATTTTTTTTTTATAGAAGAATCATAGTCTACGTTCGAATACAATTTAATTTTATCCGATGGTTTTTTAATTGGATATTTTTTTTTCGACGATATAAAAAATAAATACGGTTTTTATGTGAATCGAATCGTAAGAAATGCTTAAAGTGATGGGTACATTTTTTTTCGGAAAACCGCGCAGCGTGCAAGTTCTAAGCGTCATTGAAATTTAAATCATACCTTCGTGAATAAATTAATTAATTTAAAAAATATGTATATAAATATACAGAGAGAGAGAGAGAGAGAGAGAGAGAGAGAGAGATTTTTAATTATCGCTTAACTGAAAGGCTCCCTACCTGGTCGAACATATAAATTTGTTTGTAACAAGAAGGTGAGACGCACTCCCTTATGCAACGCGTTTTCGCCACTGTACCGGCTCTCTGATTTTGCGACAGCATCTTGCACGCCCCGCTCTCCTCGCACGCTTGCTCGTACTCTCTGAACAGTAATTCCTGCAAAACGAGACCAATTTTTGCCTCTTACGGGTTTTTTTTTGCTGTCAGACTTAGATGTACGTCCGATAACAATTCAGGTTCCAATTTTCCAAAAAAATATATTAATACTCCATTCTTTATTACTACGCACTCAATATTATTATTACTTTTCATATACTTATTATTGTTAATAATATTACATTAAATATATTTATTATTATAAATTTGACATAAAAATTCGGCTTCGAAATTTCCAGGAAAATATGCTATTCGTAAATATGATAAATTATTATTGATTTTTGGGAATAGTAATAATTAAAATTATTAATATTATTATTATTAGAAAAATGAAGTGATTATTTATCATGTTAAAGAACAACAGCAAGATAAGAATTATTATTATTTCATATTCCTAAAATATAAAGATTTAGATAATATAAAAGATAAATATAAAGCTTTAGATAAGGTAAAAGATAAAAATAAAGATTCATATAATATTGAAGATAAATATAAAGATCAAGATGAGAAAAAACATGAAGATAAAGCTTGAGCATTGATAAAAGATAAAAGATGAAGATAAACTTCGATGATCAACCGAACTGCTGCATTGATCAGTAAAAGGCTCGATCCCCCTTAAAGAGTCTCTAAAACTTTATTATCTATGCAACTTGCATTCGCCATAGCTCAATTACAAATTGGGTAATAAACTATTCGTTCGAGGCTTTCGCCTCATGCGCCCGGAAAAATCAGCAGTTATGTTGCGGACACGCAGCGTGGGGGAAAAAAAAAACAAACATCCGCAGCGAAGCTTCGAATTGGCAAAAAAGAATTCTCTCTTTTTTTCTTCATTTTTACTCACATTTTTGCTTGTCTCCTTGTACGGATATTCCGGAAAGGTGAAGGTTTTGGAGACCGACGAGCCGGAAACGTGAGAGAACGGAGACACGAAAAGGCAGAGGGCAAACGCGTTCACCGGCCACGTCGCCATCTTGGACTACTACCCCGAAGCCGCGAAAACCACCCGAAGCTTCACGCGATCAATAAATATATATAGCTCGCTGCAGTCGTAAAACACCGACGCCCTCGACGCGAACTACTTTACCCTCCAATTTCGGTTTTTTTTTTCAATCGCAATATCGGTTTATGTAGCTCGAGGCAAATAAAAATTCAGGATCGTATTTTGCACAAGAAATAACCATTGTAAACATTTAATCCTTGTCTTTTAGTGAATTAATAAAAAATGTTCCTACACTTCAGTATGTAAAAATATAGTCATAATAAATAACAGAATTACTAAGCCCTTAGGACACTCTAGGATTTTCGAAAAATCGATTTTTTTTTTGTTAAAAATGTACCTTAGTACCCATAAAATTATATTCCAAAAGATTATGGGTGTGAAAAATCTCTAAGAACTCGATTTTCGAGTTCTAGCGCAACCCCTCTTGATTCATGTCGTGACTTTCTACTAACTTTAAACGCGTTTATCTCAGAACTACATTTTTCAAGTCGGCCGGACTCATAACTCAAACAAATTTCAACCGATTCACTTGAACTTTTAACTGTATATTTAGAATTTCATTTTCTGAGACACTACGTAGGATTTTTTAATTATATTGCATAGCTCCTTTTTATAAATAATTTTCTGACGATTTTCTTGTGGCATTTTATACTTTTGTTTTAGAAATGCGCAATTTTGACAAAAAACAATATAACAAAAAAATCCTACGTACTTCTATAGCTATTCTTATATATTAGATGAAGTAAAAAGTTCTGAGCGTTTTTTCGCTTTATTTCGACGATGAAATTAACATAGTTAGGATTATCCGATTTAGATCAAATATGCGCCGTTTTGTTCGATAACTTTTGTCCATTTTGAAGGTTATTTCATAATTCCGCGATTGAGGATGTCCTCGTCCCTATTGGTAAAAAAACTTGACCAGCTCATTTTCACAAGCCTCTCTTGAGGCCAGTTTTGTACCATTGAGAACATTTTGCAAATGCTTGAAAAGGTGATAATCGCTTGGTGCCAGATCTGGACTATATGGCGAGTGCGATAGAACCTCCCATCCAAGCACTCGGAGCTTCTGGCGCGTCGTTAATGATGTGTGCGGCCTGGCGTTGTCTTGATGGAACACAACACCCTTCCTATTGGCCAATTCTGGTCGCTACTGGTCGATCGCCTGCTTCAATCTGGTCAGTTGTTGACAGCAGAGGTCCGAATTGAGTGTTTGGCCCGATGGGAGCAGCTCATAGTGGATGATTCCCTTCCAATCCCACCAAACACACTGCAAAACCTTCTTGGCCGTTAATCCGGGCTTGGCGATCGTTTGGGTCGGCTCACCGCGATTGGACCACGATCTTTTTCGGCTGTTGTTCTCGTATGTGACCCATTTTTCATCGCCAGTCACCATCCGCTTGAAAAATGAGTCGATTTCGTTACGTTTCAGCAAAGAATCGCAGGCATCAATTCGGTCCAAAAGGTTCTTTTGCGTCAATTCGTGTGGCACCCATACATCGAGCTTCTTCTTTAGACCAGCCTTATGTAAATGGTTCCAAACGGTTTTCTGGCTAATCTTCAGTTCCTGGGCAATGGAATAAGTGCTCACATGCCGGTCCGACTCGACGATATCCATGATTTTATCGACATTTTCGACGATTGGCTTACCAGAGCGTGCCTCATCTTCGACGCCCATATTACCAGAAAGGAATCGTTGGAACCACCGCTTTGCTGTTGCATTCGATATTGTATTGGCACCATAAACAGCACAAATTTTTTTGGCCGCCTGCTCCGCCTTTTCACCTTGGTCGTAGGGGCACTGAAGAATGTATCGAATTTTTTCTTTACTTACCTCCATTTTGGAACGCTGTAACACACAACTGGCTTCACCAACGCAAAACTGTCAAAGAACTTTTTTTGAAGCGTAATGTCACCTTTAAATCGCCGTATGGTATATGACCCGATGCGATGTATACGTCGTGAGATATGGCTCACTAAAGACATCTAGCGGAAAACGCTCAGAACTTTTCACTTAACCCAATATAATCGAAAAAACTTTAGTGTCTCATCATAACTCAAAAATCGACCAATCAAAAGCGCACTAAACTCGGTTTAAGGCGGTTAACCAAGAATTTTGGAACCGGGCTTAGGGCCCTGATAGAGTCAGGGAAAATTAACATGAGCCCGATCTGATTAAATGATCTTTTTGGGAATCCTCTGCTAGGAAATCCACAAATAAGTGGTTGAAGGTTCCGAATTGTATTAGGGATGCTCTATCAATTTTTAACACATGATATTGCCAGTGTGCGATTTCATATGCAACGTCCTATTGAAGAGTGCCCCTAAATGATCTGACATTTTAATTCATTAATAAAACGTATTATTAATTTGAAAAGTACGAATTCTTTTATTTCAATATAAGGTACAAACATGAAGTTTATGTGTGGAACATAATATCCAATAAATGGCCGCCTCGTCCCTGTTTGCAAACGTTCACTCGTTTGAAGAAATTTTCAATAAAATTTTGGCATAATTGCGGACTAATTTCATTACTGGGGCGTCCAATTGCTTTGTTGAGCTCCGGAATGACCTGTGGATCATTGGCATACACTTTTCCTTTCAGAAAACCCCAAAGAAAGAAGACCAACGGTGTCAAATCGGACGATCTGGGTGGCCACTCACATCGCCGCGGCGAGAGATAACACGACCATGAAACTTCGTCTGCAATAACTGCATTGTTTCGCAGTGAATTTTTACAATTTCTATGCGTTGCTCGATCGTCTAATTCTCCAAGACTACACCTCAATACTTCCTGATACCAGTTGTCAAAGATTGGTACTCTATGTTCGCCACGAAAAAAAATGCTCGCAATTGAAAATGTCAGGTAATTTTGAGACATCCTTTAGTGCATCAAGAACACCCTGTATACGGCGCAAGTAACGCGTCGATTGCCGATTTAATTCCTCGTATTCTTCCGTTTTACGTCGATTGGCGGCATACGCACAAACCGCGAATACATAGCCAGAGTCTGTTCGCATCAGCGTGTCCCGGTTGCAATTGGATTTCGATTCTTGTCTCGAAATACGATCTCTCTTCCATTCGGCATAGGCAACACACGAGGAATTTGCAATCCGGGTCGATTGGAAATTCTCCCGTATCGTTTAGAAATTTCATGCCCTCGGCTCTCCTTCCCTCTCGGTGCGAACCCTCCGTCCCTCTTCGTCTCGCTCTCTCCACCCCTTTGTCTGCCAAATCCGCGTCGATCGTGTTTGTCGATTGAACACGCGCCCATTGCAACGAGCCCTTTTGGCTCGACGTGTGTAAATAAGGTCGACCGATAATAGGGATCGTTGACACACCCTCGAACACATGTCTCCGTCGAATTCAGTCAAGGCTCTTTCATTGGACGCCCCTTTTCAATCTTGCGATGTTTTCTGCTCGTTCATCCAGTCCAAACTTCTCGTTTCTCCACGTGTCTTCACGTTTGTCTCTCCCCTGATTGCCCCTCAATCGTTTGAGGGCTCGCGAATCCACTTACGTCAGGTTTTTAAGAAGCCTGGCGATGAATTTCGGCACCAGCACGACTCGATATGTTTCGAGCTACAATGAAGAAAGAATGCGTGAAGAAAACGAGCTGAGCTCGAACGAGAAAATGTGCCGGTGAACCGGAGAATACTACTGTATTTATTTTCGACTAGCTTTTACCCGCGACTTCGTGCATGTACCGGCAAAGTACTAATTCAGGGTTTGTCTCAAGAGTGGCAATAATATCTGGCCCAAAACTGGGCATTTGTTCTGAGCCAATACCCGTATAAAATGTCGAGCCGATTCACGGCACCATGACTTGGACAGGTGTTAACAAACCGAAGTTGTTTCAATACTGATTTTGACTTGGGCAAGGCTTGGCCCTTGGTAGCCTGCCAGTATTGGCAGCTCTGGCATCAGTACTGAGCCAAGACTAAGCCAAGTTTCTGGTCTATACATGGGCATGTACCGACAAAGTACTGATTTAGGGTTTGTCTCAAGACTGACAATAATATCTGGCCCAAAACTGGGCACTTGTTCTGCGTCAATACCCGTGAACAATGTCGAGCCGATTCATGGCACCATGACTTGGACAGGTGTTAACAAACCGAAGTTGTCTCAATACTGATTTTGACTTGGGCAAGGCTTGGTCCTTGGTATCCTGCCAGTATTGGCAGCTCTGGCATCAGTACAGTGCCAGTACTAAGCCCGTTTGCAGTTCGTACATGGGGTCCACGTAGATTTTGGATATGGACTTTTTAAAATTTTAAACGGAAAAGGTTAAGTTGGTCTGTTTATCTATGACTTTTCTGATTTCGTCCACTTAAATTAATGCGGGCCTCTTTTTTAATTAATTAATTTTTCGAAAATATATACAGTACTGGACAAAAAAAAAGTACGCAATAGTCGAAATTTCTTACCGCACTAAAATTTATATAGCGGACTCGAAAATAAAGGTAATTGAATTTCCCAAGTGGCGTTTTAAAGAGGACAAATTTACCTTTATTTTGCTTTTTTATAAAATTCTCTACAATTTTTTTCGCCCCGGTGCGCACTTTTGAACGTGGCCACTTTTCGGCTATTTTTTGGCCGTCGAAATCTAACTGCAAAGTTTGTAGAACATTTTTTTCTCGATTTTTTTCCATGGTAAACTTAAAGAGGATATCAAAACCTACATTTTTGTTTTTTAGAAAGTCTCGTACGATTTTTTTTTCGCCCCAGCTTTGCATTTTTAGCTAAAACAGACATGTTTCAGAAAAAAATGCGTCTACGAAGAACTATAGGGTTTCAGAGGAAATGTCAAGAGGATAAAAAGTTGCATGGGTTCACACTGGAGTAGCTAGAATTTTTTCAGAATTCCCCAAGTACAAGAACAAGAAACCCCACATTCTTGTACTTGTTACTCTCTAACATTTCTCTTTTTTTCTTCATTCATTCCCCTACTCCGTTTGCTTTTCCTCCCCCTTCCTCCTTAATCATTTTTTTGCACACTTCCTCTATTTCCTTAAAATATTCCCATTTCCCTATTTGTATTTTCCCACCCAACATATTTATAATTTCTCCCTCTATTGTCACATCGCCTATTCCTTCCATCTACTCCTCTGCTTTCTTTCTAGCTTTCTCTGTTACTAACTTCCTGCTTTTTCTACAGATTAACAGGTGCTCCAACGTCTCATTGTGTTCTTTACATATTCTGCACTTCCATGCCTTTTCCCCTCTCTTTCTCGCTCTTCCTATGTTGCCACATCTTAACTTCGCCCACATTTCTTTGTTTCTTCCATTTACTCCCTCCTCCGAGCAGTATTTCCATGACATATAATCATTCTCTGTAATATATTTGTACTTCTCATTATACGTCGATTTTCTTATTTTTTCGTCTTCCTTCCTTAAAATTCTCTCTCTTAAATGTTCTATCCCCTATTTTATCCTTTCGTCTATTCCTTTAACTTCTCTTCGTTCTCTTATCATTATTATTATGTCTTCTATTTTCATATATATTAATACTTTCACTAAGTTTTTTTCCCCATTTTGTCGGAATTCCCTTTGCTCTTATTTCTTCCATTAAGCAATTTTTTGGCCATCTTGTTTCCTCCATTCTTATCACATATTTAATATACCTTGCACGTTCTTTCTCTTATCAAATATTCTACAGTAGGCACTCTCAGATCTCTTCTCCATATATAATTTGGTGTTGTTCTATCCACTTCTAATGCCATCTTGCAGTGTCTAATGTATTCTTTCAAACATGCTTATTTCTACCAATTCGTATATTTGCTCATTTATGAGTCGTGAACTACTGAATCGTGTTCGATGAGTCTTTCACGGGAACCCAGCTTGAAGTGTGGAATAGGATTTGGGCAAATAGGCATTGTGCTGTGTAGTTAATTACAATTAAATAAACAAACATAACGAAGATCATATTAAATTAACAAACTAGTGCAAACGAATAAATTAACGCAGGAACAAAGGAACAAAATTGACGATTAATCATAAGTCCAGTGTAATTTAAACATTTTCATACATGTTCTTTGTGATTCGTTATTATTTTGAATATCACAAAAATCGAAAAAAAAAAACTTCAAACAAAAAACCAAGTTAGGAAATTAACAAAAATTCACAAATGATGAGTCATGCCTTTCTCTGTAAATCTGTAAAGCTCTATGTCTGCATGTAATAAAAATGTGACGGGTGCGTCGTCTGTGATTTTTGGGTTTTTATAAAATTTCGATACATATCGTTTATACAGGGTGTCCGATGGCAGATTTGAAGCTTTAAAAATTCGTAAAAAAAATGAATAAACAAAGTAATTAAAAAATATTTATTAAAATGAAAAGAAATCAAATGCGGATTTCAATTTTTGAGTTGACCGTCACCGTCTGGCCACGATTATTTTTAAAAAAATAGGGCCCGATGATTCCGTTCCCCGAATAACGCACCAAACAGTGACCTTTTTAATATGCAGTGGCTGCTCATGCACTTCTCTTGGATTTTGGAGACTCCAGTAACGAAAATTTTGCTTGTTGACATAAACTCCAAGATAGAAATGTGCTTCGTCGCTATAAAAAATGTTTCTTAGTCGTGTTTCGGTGGAAAAAGTCTCCAGCATCTTTTCAGCATAAGTTATTCTTGTTGGGTAGTCACTGTCGTTCAATTTTTGAATTATTTGGATTTTATACGGATGAAATTTTATTTTTTTCTTCATAATTTCATGCAGTGTCGATTTTGGAATGCCCAAAACAAACGAACGCACTCTCAATGACATTCGTGGATTTTCCAAAACAGAATCACTCACACGCTGGATGTTTTCCGGAGTTGATACAGAGGCTGCTTGATTTTGGTGATGCTTCCTTTTTCCAGCCGAGCCTGAAGCTCCAAATCTTGCTACCCAACTTTGGATCAAATTTATCGATGGCGCGTCACTTATTCGGCGAATGTTGTAGCGGTTACAGAATTTACGCCGCGCCAAAGTGCGCGAAAAATGGCTAGTTAAATACGCCTCCACAGTGAAAGCACGTTGCTCTCCAGACCAACGCTCCATGGCGACTAAAAAATCCGCAATGCACGCGACCTCAGCTACCCGCCCCGCACTCCTCTTGCACCTCGCGTTTTAAAGTTATGATCATTTAAAGTTTGAAATCTGTCATCGGACACCCTGTATTAAGTAAATCGATTGGAAGTAGCGGAGGAGGAAGGGAAAAGGCAGAGATGGGTTCCATATGATCTGGTAAGTGCAGGCCCTTCTCAGTGTCTTATGTAAGATGTTCCACAATACCACCAAAAATTTCAAAAAATATAGAATTAAGGGAATAGTTTTGCCATCGATAGGATTTCAACATAGGCAAAGCCGAAGGCATAGCTCGTGCTAAAATAATTCCTTATGATTTTGAATTAAATAATTTATATTTTCAAATACATATACGTATATAAAGATATTGGAGTTATTCAACTTTCACGATGAATGCTTTCGCGACGGTCGTATTCATATTTTTCTTCACGATTCTCCATACTGGAATTTCCGTCTTGCAAGTGTCGTCTTAAAAGTAACTCCTGGTTGGCACCGAGCCAAACATTAGAGGCGCGGACGGAGAGACGAGGGAGAGCCGAGATAGTTGCCCACATACTCATACACGGTTGCGTTGCACTTGCACCAAACTCGGCAAGGCTTTTTCGAAAGTATGCGAGGAAGCGCGCAACAAGTAAAATTAAGGGATCGGCCCATGGAAACTTTGCAGGGCTCAAATCCTGCGAGAAGTTGACCGCAATGTGGAGAGGGGAAAAAAAAGCAAAAGGGAGGTGTGGAAAGAAACGAGAGGGCGATGAGAAAATGACCGCAATGCGAATTTGCAGTATCCCGAGAGACAAACCCACCTTCGAAATCCTTGCATAGTTATGTATATGAAGAATAAAAAAAAAAATTGAAAGTCGGTATTGTCTCTTTATTGTCCGGGATAAAATGGAACGAATAATATTAAATACATTGTTCTTAATAGATTTTGAAATATTGAAGATTTACGAATAGAATGGGATTCTAGATTCTTGTGTCTTTTTTTTAAATGAATAAAAGAAGAAAAAAACGTACGATTTTTGTCAGTCACTAGTTAGGTTGATATACTGCCCCTTCAAGAACAAGAGCGCCAACAAAAATCTACTCTTACGAGTACAATCGTTTTGTCCATACTTTTTTTTTTAACTCATCGGTCCAGCCTCGAGCTACCAAAAAAAAAATAAAACTCCTGTTCACCAACCGCATAATCAAAACGTATAAAGAGACCGCCCATTAGCTGCCGATTAAAAAATAACAACGAGCTTAAATACCCGCTTGAATAGCAACGACAACATAAAAAATCTGTCCATCAGCTTAGGGAGTGTAAAAAAAAAGGGAAAGTGAAATTGTTGGATGTTCGCATGTCGGGCAAACACGATTCATTGGACGACGCCAGCCTGGAACATTATACCGAGGAATAAATTTCGCGTTTCGCGTTGCGTTTCGCGTGCACGTAATTTTCTCGTACAGATCCCTGTGACCAGATCTCCCCGTTTCGCGTGTGTATATATAGCGGCGCTATTCAGGAATTCGTGGGTTAGCGATATCACGTTTAGTACGCGAGACCGAATCGTCGCCCAGAATTCCATTCTCACGCCCATTAAACGCGCCCGTGCATCGCATTGTTGAATACATATACGCGAACCCATAAACAGGCAATGCCGTAAACTAAAATTGATGCGATCGCGCTGGCGAGACGCGATGCGTGTAGCGAAATGAAAAATTATGACAAAAACAAAGGGATGCGATGATAAAACGGATCTGAGAAAATGCGGCAACTGAGAATGGATGGTGAGAATTTATATTGTTCCAATTTGTTTGGCCAAGTGGAGTGAGATTTTGTATCGTTCCGCAAGTGGCCATTACTCTCGTAATTCAGGACTTGGGCCACTCTAGAATTTTTCAAAAATCGATTTTTTTTTTTGGTAAAAATGTACCTTAGTATCTATAAAATTATATTCCAAAAGATTATGGATGTGAAAAAACTCTAAGTACTCGATTTTCGAATTCTAACGCAACCCCTCTTGATTTATGTTGTGGCTTTCTATTAAATTTGAACGCGTTTATCTCAAAACTACATTTTTCAAGTCGGCCGGACTCATAACTCAAACAAATTTCAACCGATTTACTTGAAATTTTAACTGTATATTTAGAATTACATTTTTCTGAGGCACTACGTAGGATTTTTTAAAATTACATTGCATAGTTCCTTTTTTATAAACAATTTTCTGACGATTTTCTCATGGCATTTTATACTTTTTGTTTTAGAAATGCGCCAATTTGACAAAAAACAATATATCGAAGAAATACTACGTACTTTTATAGCTATTCTTATATGATGAAGTAAAAAGTTCTCAGCGTTTTTTCGCTTTATTTCGATGATGAAATTAACATAGTTAGGATTATCCGATTTAGATCAAATTTGCGCCGTTTCGTTCGATAACTTTTGTCCATTTTGAAGGCAATTTCATAATTCCGCGATTGAAGAAGTCCTCGTTCCTATTGGTGAAAAACTTGACCAGCTCATTTTCACAAGCCTTTCTTGAGGTCAGTTTTGTACCATCAAGAAAATTTTGCAAATGTTTAAAAAGGTGATAATTGCTTGGTGCCAGTCTGGACTATACGGCGAGTGCGATAGAACCTCCCATCCAAGTGCTCGGAGCTTCTGGCGCGTCGTTAAAGATGTGCGCGGCCTGGCGTTGTCTTGATGGAACACAAAACCCTTCCTATTGGCCAATTCTGGCCGCTTCTGGTCGATCGCCTGCTTCAATCTGGTCAGTTGTTGACAGTAGAGGTCCGAATTGAGTGTTTGGCCCGATGGTAATAGCTCATAGTGGATGATTCCCTTCCATTCCCACCAAACGCATAGCAAAACCTTCTTGGCCGTTAATCCAGGCTTGGCGATCGTTTGGGCCGCCTCACCGCGATTGGACCACCATCTTTTTCGGCTGTTGTTCTCGTATGTGACCCATTTTTCATCGCCAGTCATCATCCGCTTAAAAAATGGGTCGATTTCGTTACGTTTCAGCAAAGAATCGCACCCATCAATTCGGTCCAAAAGGTTCTTTTGCGTCAATTCGTGTAGCACCCATACATCGAGCTTCTTCTTGAGACCAGCCTTATGCAAATGGTTCCAAACAGTTTTCTGGCTAATCTTCAGTTCCTGGGCAATGGAATGAGTGCTCACATGCCGGTCCGACTCGACGATTTCCATGATTTTATCGACATTTTCGACGATTGGCCTACCAGAGCGTGCCTCATCTTTGGCGTCTATATTACCAGAACGGAATCGTTGGAATCACCGCTTTGCTGTTGCATTCGACACTGTATTGGGTCCATAAACAGCACAATTTTTTTTGGCCGCCTGCTCCGCCTTTTCATCTTGGTTGTAGTGGTACTAACGAATGTATCGAATTTTCTCTTTTTTTACTTCCATTTTGGAACGCTGTAACACACAACTGGCTTCACCAAACACAAAACTGTCAAAAAAATTTTCTTGAAGCGTAATGTCACCTTCAACTCGCCGTATAGTATGACCCGATGCGATGTATACATCGTGAGATATGGCTCACTGAGGACATGTAGCGGAAAACGCTCAGACCTTTTTACTTCACCCAATATAATCGAAAAAACTTTATTGTCTCATCATAATTGAAAAATTATAGGAGCTGTTGGTCCGGCCGTTGACCTTCCAAAAATAAAGGGGTCATCGGAAAAATGCTGCACAGTCCCCATTTTGACATTTATCGTTGTGAAAAAATAATTTTGTATAGTCTATTACATGTATAATAAAGCCCCTATTTTATAATTCCGATTTATTTTATGGTTTCGCTAAAAAAAATCACAAAATATGTCCTTTTTTGGCCTTTAGAGTGGCCTAAGGCCTTAATAGGAAATAAAAGTGTGCCAGGTAGGGCGATGAAAAAAAATCGACCCCTTTCTTTGCTTCTACACTGCCAAAAAAATAATTAATTTAAATAGGATCTATTTGAATCAAATAGGTTTTTCCCTTTCTCACGGCCTACTACGGCCCTATTTGTTTCAAATATATTTTTTTATTTGTTTAAATAAAATATTCTCTTTAAATATTAAGTATATTCAAACTAAATAAATAAAGATTAGATTGAAATTAAATAAATAAAGATAAAACACGAGATATCGCATCATGACATAAAAGTGCGGTGAAAGAAAAGTTAAATTATTTTTCTTTTTTTTCATTAACAAGGCTGTTATTCGGAAAAACCGAAAGGTATGGTCGTGCCTTTTATTAACAGCCGCGACTATTTATGTATAAAAAGATTTTTCCACAACTGTTGAATGTTACAAGAGTCTTCTAATGAAAACAAAGCCGTGAGATTTTTTGGGAGACTGAATCGTGTACCATTTTTCCGTCTGTCTCTTTTGTCTTATACTACCAGATAAAACCAAATCACAGATTTATCAGGAGTAAATAAAATATTTAGTTATTAGACAATATTAAATAGATCTTGATTTGAATAAATAAATATATATATATATATAAAATAAATCATTTTAATAATGGAATGCAATAGGAAAAATTTGATTTCACGAAGAATCTACTTAATTCGAATTTAAAAAAATCACATAGACGCATCTAATTGATATCAAAAGAATTTTTCTGTCAGTGTACATATTGTTGGAAATTTGGGGGATCTACGGAAACGCGTGTAGATCCCCTTTGAGATAGTCTAGCGTCTTCGTTACGAGCCCATATTGTTTGGTATCGCTTTTCCTTCTAAATGATACCCGAATTACCGAGCTGCAATAACTTTTGAATTTTTTTCACAAATTGTTAAAGTGAACATTTTTTTACTATCAGGTATTTAAAACAGCTTTTTTCAAGTATTTTTTTATCCGTCGACTTCTTTCATTATTATTTTTTTTTATTTTCAGACGCTTTTATATGTTTTTTTTTTTGATGATTAGATAGTACGAGAGGATCAATCGAGCTCCGTATATATATGTATTAAAAAAAAATAAAGTCGAGAAATAAATAATAGACAGAGTACCAGAAAAATAAAAAATAAATAATTTGTAAAATCCGAGCTCCGCGCTGTGGCGAATGAAAAAACTGAAAGAAATCAACATCCTCTTTTCACTCTGTGCACCAGCAGAAAAAAAGGCAAGTCATGTGAAACGTGATGAAAACCGGGTGGGGTGATTTTTGATGGAACGGCTCACATATACGCGTAAATCGGAGGGTTGTGCGTTTGAGGTACCCTCAATGAGAGTTGCCACACGAGTGTATGTGATGCGACTGAGGCAACGATCGTATGCATGGACTAGCTTGTATCGAGCGAGGAACAGACGAAGCAGAAACGTAGAGTGATTCGTCGGTGGAACGGAGATTCGAAGGACCCCGTATATCTTGCTCTCTCAGTCTCGTAATTACGCGAGTGCATCTCGTAATTAGGTCGCTCGGTCAAACCGCCGTTGCATGGAAAGCATCCGCCAACCCTCCACGAATATTGAACGCCGACCGTGTGCCTACGTGGGGTTGGTTGCAACCAAAGGGTTTCGATCGTAATTAGAAGGCATCGACTCGCTACCTCCATGGAAAATCAATATTTTTACGTTTGCAGCCAGAAAAGATTTTGATCATTTATATCATGTCATATAAATACAGAAAATGATTCATTTTTATATTTGCATGGCTGGGGTTTATTTGCAAGCTTTGGAAATTAGAATATTACAGGATATATTTTGAATCAATCTCGTTGAATATTAGATGAAGTAAAAAGTTCTGAGCGTTTTTTCGCTTTATTTCGACGATTAAATTAACATAGTTAGGATTATCCGATTTAGATCAAATATGCGCCGTTTTGTTCGATAACTTTTATCCATTTTGAAGGCAATTTCATAATTCCGCGGTTGAAGAAGCCCTCGTCCCTATGGGTAAAAAACTTGACCAGCTCATTTTCACAAGTCTCTCTTGAGGTCAGTTTTGTACCATCAAGAAAATTTTGCAAATGCTTGAAAAGGTGATAATCGCTTGGTGCCAGGTCTGGACTATACGTCAGGTGCGATAGCACCTTTCATCCAAGCTCTCGGAGCTTCTGGCGCGTCGTTAAAAATGTGTGAGGCCTGGCGTTGTCTTGATGGAACACAACACCCTTCCTATTGGCCAATTCTGGCCGCTTCTGGTCGATCGCCTGCTTCAATCTGGTCAGTTGTTGACAATAGAGGTCCGAATTGAGTGTTTGGCCCGATGGGAGCCCTTCCAATCCCTTCCAATCCCACCAAACACACAGCAAAACCTTCTTGGCCGTTAATCCGGGCTTGGCGATCGTTTGGGCCGGCTCACCGCGATTGGATCACGATGTTTTTCGGCTGTTGTTCTCGTATGTGACCCATTTTTCATCGTCAGTCACCATCCGCTTCAAAAATGGGTCGATTTCGTTACGTTTCAGCAAAGGATCGCAGGGATCAATTTGGTCCAAAAGGTTTTTTCGCGTTAAGGCAGTAGTCTGCTTTACAGGCTTCAAAAAATCGATTTTTCGTTTTTGTCTTAAATCTATTCCAAAACTATCCAAGAATATGTGTTCAAAATTTTAGAGGCCAATTCGACATATTTTCGAAGCTAGATCAGTTTTAGTGGCCGAGCGTCGAGCAGGTGCGAATGCTCGGGCAGAACTTTACAGCCCGTTTTCTCGAGTTTTCATTTTCACAAGTTTTGGAAAACGGTGCCGGCGATAGTAAAAACAATATATGTCCGATCGAAAAAAACCAAAGTGATCTAGCTTCAGTATTGAATTATCTTCTATTTGAACTAAAAAAGTTGGACAAAAGTACTATTTAAATTACTTGTTTTGCAACTTAAAGTGAATTTTTTTTTCAAAAAAGTGAATTTTTTTTTCAAACTTCGAAAAAATTTGGAATTTCGTCATTTCTTCGGTATTTTTTTAGTTCATATAGAAAAGGAACTTATAAAAACTAAAAAAAAATTTGGTTCCACTGTTTCAGATGCATCGCACGACCTCCATCACCGGCACCGATTTACGAGTGCACACTCCAGGCGCCCCAGAAAAATCGTTACAACTTTGGCAAATTTCAATAATTTGTAATAATAAAAATTGTTTTTTAAAGCTTGAATATAATATACTATCGTCTCAAAATTTCGTTTACCGCAATCATTTCCTTCCCTTTCAAAAAAATTGTTGAAAAAACGCTTTTTTTTCGGCTCCTAAAGCAGACTACTGCCTTAATTCGTGTGGCACCCATACATCGAGCTTCTTCTTTAGACCAGCCTTATGCAAATGGTTCCAAACGGTTTTCTAGCTAATCCTCAGTTCCTGGGCAATGGAATAAGTGCTCACATGCCGGTCCGACTCGACGATTTCCATGATTTTATCGAATATTTCGACAATTGCCCTACCAGAGCATGCCCCATCTTTGACGTCCATATTACCAGAACGGAATTGTTGGAATCACCGCTTTGCTATTGCATTCGATACTGTATTGGGTCCATAAACAGCATACATTTTTTTGGCCGCCTGCTGCGCCTTTTCACCTTGGTCGTAATGGTACTGAAGAATGTATCGAATTTTCGCTTTTTTTTACCTCCATTTTGGAACGCTGTAACACACAACTGGCTTCACCAAACACAAAACTGTCAAAGAACTTTTTTTGAAGCGTAATGTCACCTTTAAATCGCCGTATAGTATGACCCGATGCGATGTATACATCGTAAGATATGGCTCACTAAAGACGTCTAGCGGAAAACGCTCAGAACTTTTTACTTCACCCAATATTTCGTTCCAAATATACCTAATATTTGGAAGTCCGAAATATTTTCATACTTCGGAAACGCTGGTGGATTTTATATTTTCGGAATATTACGCGCGTTTTAAATGTTAAAAATCATTAATTTTCAAACTAATAGGATAAATTATTCAGGTCATACATCATATTACTTTAATATTTAATCATTTTTTTATTTTGTAAAATTATTGTAAAATGTTTGTAATTTTTTTTCAATTATAAAATTATATATGGTTTGTGAATATCTATAATATTAGTATTTACAATATTGTAAATAAATATTTCCGAATAATATATAATGTTACAGATAAAAACAAATTTACAAAAATTATAAGTATTAGAAAAATGTATTATATAGAAGTTATAAATATTTATAATTAATATATAATTTCGTAGATCTACATATGAGATATCTATATAAAATAAAATACGTTCGACTCGCATAAATATTTCGCTTCAAAATTATATTTGCTCACTTTAAAGCAGCCGATTCCATTTGAAATTCTGTGTAACTTTCCACATTTTGCAATGCCGTCATTGGATTATTGAAAATAAAACGTAAAAATTGTTAAGTATTACACGCTGTAATTTAACTCAAGTTTAAAAAATCAGTTATTTTTTAATTCGCATACACAATTTTAGTCGTAGCGAATACACAGAGCCCGTGAAGGAGATACGAAGACAGCAAACAGATGGAATTAAACACGATCACGTGAGATATGAGGAGAGTACGTGATGAAGACAAGAGAGATTGAGATTGAGTTGAATTGGAGGAGGGAGGGAGGACAACAAGTAGCGAGGAAACGTATCGACTTTCCAAGCTACGTGTAACGGCAATGTGTGTGTATGTTTGTGCGTATGTGTCTAACTAGCTGTGCTGCTATTTCCAAGGAAACAACGAGGATAACCCGAGATTTCTGTACGCGCATGGGGGACTCGATTCCAAATCGACCCGGCCACTATGCCTATCCTCTTTTTCCAAAATTACACTACAATTTTATTGCAACATCATTATACACATATATATTTATTTATTTATTCATATCCGGGCTTCGAACGTATATAGCCTTGCGGGTATTTACGTATTACCCTTTCCCTTTTTTTTTATTGTCAGCTAATGGCTGGTCTCTTTATACGTTTTGATTATGCGGTTGGCAAACAGGAACTTAATTTATTTGGGAGGCTTGAGGCTGGACGTTGAGTTCATGGACAAAACAATTGGACTCGTACGAGTATATTTTATTCGAACTCTTGTCCTTAAAAGGGTAAGATAAACCGTTCTAGATTTTTCCATTGTTTTTTCTTCTTTAATTAATTCAAGAGAAAGGACAGAAAAATCGAGTACGGTTTTGCATTAGTGAATCTTAAAAAATTTCATTTCCAGTACGAGCAGCCTCATTTCATTCGGTCAATTCTAGCTCAGACGTTGAAAATTTGATATCAACTTTCATACTTTCTTTGCCATTTATAGAAATGGCTGTATAAAGGCGTTGAATATCTTTTACGATTTGTCTCTAGGGACATTGCGCTGCTTGCTGCTCTTCCAGGATGGACTACCTTTTGGAGGCTTCAAGGGTAGAAAGTTTGATAATCACGAGGGGCCAAATCGCTAGAAGGAAGAAGGATAATGTGACGAGTTTAGCCTCGTATCGATGTACTTGTAACTTTGCAAAGCATGGATTATCGCGACGCCAAGGGAAACCGGAGATAAGCGTAGAATGAAAGGCGTAGCAATAAAATGGAGAGAGTAAGTGTGCAAAGAGAAAAGAAGGGGTAAGTTTACAAGAAGCGAAGAAAAGTGTCCCGATCAACCGAGGGCATTGTAATGTACAGAGTTTCAAGTTCTCGGGAACCACTTGCCCTCAGTTTTCTTCTTGTTTCATCAGTACACGATTTAAAACGTTGAAAAAATACTTTTTTCAAAATATTACCCTTATACGATAGAAATATCCGTCACTCAATTCAATTTTCAGAGGCAAATCATCCTCAGAATCTAATAAAAAATTCTTTACCCGTAATAAAAAATTTCTATTAATGGAATTTTGTACAGAATTTGATGAAAAAATATCTATTTAATTTTCAATTGATAATAATCGTTAAAGTTTTAATTAGACTTCATTTTATTCACGGTGTACCGTCAATTTCCAAATGAGAAGGATAATACGTTAAAACCCGCACGGGTATCGTTGAAACTCAGGAAAAATTTGAAAAAAAAATATGTAATTTAATGTAATATTAATAATATAATTTGATAAAGATTTACGCATATATACAGTGTGGTCCAAAAGTCGTGGATCAAACGAAGTGGTGAGATAGTCAAAATCATTTCCAACCAGGAAAAGGTCATAAAAAAAATTAACCGCATCTGGCAAGTCGTTAGTTTTAATTAGTTTATTTTTGTACGGCTGGGAACTGATTTTTTCAAAATATTTCAAAAAATCATATCTTTGGAAGCGTCGAGAAAAGGACGAAGCTGTATATGACTTTTTTTTATTGGAAATGATCTCGAATACTTTCCCACTACGTGTTTGATCCACGACTTTTGGACCACCTTGTATATATATTTATTATTTCGATATATGAATTTCATCAAGTAATTTCGATCATATGCCTTTCATCAGGTTAATTACTTCCTGATAAAAAGTAATTTAATTATTATCTCTAAATGAAATCGGTTTTGTTTTAACGAAAGAAAGTTTCGTATTTTCCATTCTTGTAAATCTTCCTGCATCGAGGTCGAGAGCCCTCTTTCATTGTGAACACTCTCGAAAATAAACAATAGTTATTACCTCTAGATTCCTCGTGTATTACGGCTTTTTAGCGCAAATATCGTGGTCGAATACCATGAGTACGTGGTCGCGGCTACAAACGACAAAGTTTCACGGTACTCGTCGGTGCAGAAGTTACACACCGGCGATAATATTCGTCCGGTGTTCATGAGCGGCGAAGGGCCGTGTAATACTTGACGTTTGCACTGTCTGGGTTTGACTGCGAACCGCGCGGAGCTGCAGGGAAAATCACGTGCACAATCTCCTTCAACTTCGTGCGAACAAAATGTCGAGAGAGCCAAAGAGAGAGAGAGAGAGAGAGAGAGTCCGCTTATTAATGATTTCTGAATTCTATCTTGACGTAAACCACAAAGTACAAGAGAACGTTGCAAATCGAGCATAAAAAACAAGTAAACAAAGATGCGTTCGTTTTTTTTCTTTCGAAAGTTGTAAAAAATGCCATTTCTTTGAATGTATTTCGGTTGCGCAATCGCCAAAAAACGGTACATAAGTCAAATTTCGTACAAAATAAAATAAACTTTTCGTAAGAAAATTGTAATAAAAAATTTCGAGATCTTATTGTTTCGAAAATCTTTTTAAAAATCTAAATAAACGAATATTCAGCTCCGATAATAAAAATCATACGAGAAATTAGATTCCTCGTTTTTTTTTTTCATCTCAGTAATTTACGAAGGAAGTTCGACCGATAATAAATTTGAAAAAAAATCATCACCTTCGCCAAATTAAGAAGATACGTGCGATATCATGAAAACCATTTTTTCCAGATGCACTCGATGAAGCCTCGAGCCCTGAGCCGCTGGTTGCAACGGTTGCACCCTCGGCACTTTTTAGCTCCCCTTCCGGTCTCCGCCTCCCATGACTGCGGTGAAGAGTGTAACGATGAAGAACGATAGGGCTGGTAAAGGAAAAAGAGACAGGAAAAAACAAAACAAGAAGAAGAAAAAAGCATCGTCGTGCGTCGAAGAGAGGAGTTGGGCAAAGTGCACGTTCGTGCAGCAGTTAGCCGCGAAAGTTTTATCAGCCCCCGCGTGCAAAAACTACCCCCCAGCGCTGTTAACTCCGCGACTGCTCCTCCTCCACTCACTCCGCTTCAATCTCCGACCCTTCCCATCTGTACACGTGTGACGTGTGTACCGGGTTCTCTGTCATGTAAAGGGGAGTAAGAGAGACGAAGAGTGAAATAAAGGAAGACCGACAGGTTTAGCGAAAGAGAGAGAGAGAGAGAGAGAGAGAGAGAGAGGGAGAGGGAGAGGGGTGACAAGTTCGAGACTAGGGGGAAGACTGTGCGGGATGAAAGCTCCGACGAATAATAGACTTCTGGTATCGCCGCGTACAACGTGCGACAAGTGTGTGAAGTTTGATGTAACGATGTAAGCTACTAATATGAGGGTTCGAGATCCAACGTCGTGTCTTACAAGGAAAAGGGTTAAATTATGACTACTATTATTATTATAAAATATTCCCAGATAGACACATTTAGCTCATATTGGCATCATATGGGCATTATCTATAATACATAGAAATTAATACAGCTATGTGTCGCTATGAGTGCTCACCTTCAAGTCATATTTGCATCACATGACGATTCATAATAACACATCCAATTGAAGTAAAGTTGTTCTCACGCGA
>OZ010715.1:26781803-26853664 GCA_963932345.1 Ophion ventricosus | reverse complement strand
GGGTTATTTTGTTTTGGATTTTGTCGACTTTTTGCTTCGGGTTTTTGCATTTTTTTTTTTTTTGGCAATTTGGGATTTTTAAGATTGATTTTGAGGTCGGCAGGCTTGGTACAACGTCAAGGGCAGGTTACCGGTCATGGCGATGAAAAATCAATTTTTAAAAAAATAATTTGCATCCTTAAAGTGTTTAGAACACGTGGGTAAAAGGATATTTTCATATCTGAAGTATTTTAGAATTTACAGCCTTAAAGTTAAACTTTAAATGCGTTTTTTTAGAAACAAAATTTTTCCGCGCGCGGGGCGCTGTACAGCTTCAACAGATGAACCGATTCGCATGAATCTGAGTGCAGTTGAAAGGAAATTCAATTTACCGGACCATCAGGAAGCGATTTTTGTCAAAAATTGATTTAGAAATATTTTTTTTCGTCCGTTAAAGCAAAAAATACTGGTTTTTTTTCAAACGGCTGCCATTTTGTTATCCAGGGATTTTTCAGAAAACTAAAAACGTTAAGGCCCCCCAAATTTAGTCTAGTTTAATCATTTTTAATCCGTTTTTGCGTTAGATGAATTGGCAAGGCTGTGGAGCGCCCCGCGCAGACCAAAATACGCCGTGCATGGCTTTATTTGACGGAAGCTGGAGCCGCCATTTTGAATTTGTTGTTATAAATAAAACTGGAATTTACTCTCCATTGAAAGAAGAATAACATACGTTGAAACCCATTTCCAAAAGTATTTATTTTACATAAAAAGAAATTCCCGTAGTTCATGCATTCTTCATGCCTCTCGACGGTAACCTCCCCTTAAGTAACAAAAGCCTCTTAGCGCGCGGGACGCTGTACAGCTTCAACAGATGAACCGATTCGCATGAATCTCAGTGCAGTTGAAAGGAAATTCAATTTACGGGACCATCAGGAAGCGATTTTTGTCAAAAATTGATTTAGAAATATGTTTTTTCGTCCGTTAAAGCAAAAAATACTGGGTTTTTTTTCAAACGGCTGCCATTTTGTTATCCAGGGATTTTTCAGAAAACTAAAAACGTTAAGGCACTCCAAGTTTAGTCTCCTTTAATCATTTTTAATCCGTTTTTGTGTTAGATGAATTGGCAAGGCTGTGGAGCGCCCCGCGCAGACCAAAAGACGCCGTGCATGGCTTTATTTGACGGGAGCTGGAGTCGCCATTTTGAATTTTTTGTTATAAATAAAATTCGAATTTACTCTGCATTGATAGAAGAATAACATACGTTGAAATCCATTTCCAAAAGTATTTATTTTACATAAAAAGAAATTCCCGTAGTTCATGCATTCTTCATGCCTCTCGACGGTAACCTCCCCTTAAGTAACAAAAGCCTCTTAGCGCGCGGGACGCTGTACAGCTTCAACAGATGAACCGATTCGCATGAATCTGAGTGCAGTTGAAAGGAAATTCAATTTACGGGACCATCAGGAAGCGATTTTTGTCAAAAATTGATTTAGAAATATTTTTTTTGTCCGTTAAAGCAAAAAATACTGGGTTTTTTTCAAACGGCTGCCATTTTGTTATCCACGGATTTTTCAGAAAACTAAAAACGTTAAGGCCCCCCAAATTTAGTCTAGTTTAATCATTTTTAATCCGTTTTTGCGTTAGATGAATTGGCAAGGCTGTGGAGCGCCCCGCGCAGACCAAAACACGCCGTGCATGGCTTTATTTGACGGGAGCTGGAGCCGCCATTTTGAATTTGTTGTTATAAATAAAACTGGAATTTACTCTCCATTGAAAGAAGAATAACATACGTTGAAACCCATTTCCAAAACTATTTATTTTATATAAAAAGAAATGTCCGTAGTTCATGCATTCTTCATGCCTCTCAACGGTAACCTCCCCTTAAGTAACAAAAGCCTGTCAAATTCGCCCTTTATTCTGTTAATATTCGTTAATTGGAGGGCTAGTAACCCGCAGACTCGATGGTTACGTTTTATTAGCTTCTTTCAGTTCTTCTCAGCACCCAAATTCATGGCGTACTTCAGTTAATTTCCGTTACTTGGATTTCAGTTAATGACTCGAAGTTACTTTTTTTTATTACGTTTTCCGAGTCATTCCAATTACTTGGATTTTTGTAAATACTTTTTTTACGGTACGATATTATTTATTTTTTCCATTTGTTTTTTTCAGTATACGAGCTCATCGTTTTATTATGATACTTAAGTTAGTCTGAATACGCAAATTTCCAGGCCCATAAAAATTACTCCTAACCGCCATTACGTCATTAACATAAATAATTTTGTTTTTCTGGTTTGTCCAATCAATTGCAAAATAAAATGGAACGAATCACTAGAATTTTGCACACCCTGGCACACTTGATTGGCTAATAATTGAAAAATGAATTCATTGAAAAATAACGAATAGAAAATTAATTAGGTAAAGGATTAATAATTGCAAATGAATTAAGTAAAAAAAAATCTGAAAATGAATGCATTGAAAAAGAAATAATTGACAATCAACGAATTAAAAATTCATACCACTGCTAGGTTATTTTTTTTTTTATTCCAACTCACACAAATTATCGCTAGCTCTTGACTTTTTAGACGTATACAAACAATTCCAAGTACCCAAGTTTTCCGCTGTTTACTTTGCATCCACACTTACAAAGCCTCCTCTATCGAAGAGATAAATCGATCGAAAAAAAAAAAAAAAAAAAAAGAAACGACGCCCTTTGCACAATGGAAGCGTTGTGTGCAAGGGCAACATTGCGCCGTGGCAAATGTGTTAATTGAATCTCTTTTTCTTCTTTTCTCACGCATCATCGAGTTCTTGTGTGCCTCGTGGCAATAATGTGCGGTTTTGCCTGGAGATTTTCACCGTTGGACGAGCGCCTCGCGAACGTTTCTGTCCCTCGCGACGAATTCAATAGTACACTTTACATAACTCGATGCATCGTACATTTTTTTATTCTTACATTCTTTTTTTTTCCCCTCTTTTCTTTACAAGCTAATATGCAAGGCACTGAAGAATCGACGATTATTCGTATACGAGGGGCGAATTCGTTGCTTATTCGATTACATATGGCCTAACGATCGTGAGAACGTGCGATTTTTTTTCTCTTGTCTTTGTGCACCTTGGTCGAAACCTCGCGGTTGCATGCGGCTTATCGCTGACGGTGATATATTTTTTTTAGACTTCTGCAATCGGGTAACCCGACTCTTATGAATAATCTTGATTATAGTAGAGCACAGTATCGAACGGTGTGGGTAATACGATATATACGTTACGTATCAACCGTGCACCCATACACACACACACACACACACACACATATATATATATATTCTATGTGAATCCATGATTCGAAAACGTTACAGGTGTTGGACCAAGCGCAAAGCGTCCCAATTTTAGACTTAAGAAGGTACGACTACTCCCTCAGGATCAACAATGAGACTGAATTTATGTCACCCCACGGGTGTTCTTATTTATGTTAACTTATGTTGAATATTCGTATTGTCGATCCAAAGTGCCAAATTTGTGGTAAATATTAGGTGTAGTAAAAAGAAATTCATTATTTTTGCAATAGATGGCTTTAGTAATCTGTATCTCGCGTTGTATAAGTGCGATCGGATTGCGCTAGATGGCGTTAGAAAGATAAGATTTCGTACTAAACTAAACAATTCAGACAGTTTTGTGATTGCTTGACTCAATATTTTTTGAGCGCGCGTCAAGGATGGCCACCAGCAGAGTGAAAATACGCCATATTTTACAGTTTTTCACACTGTAAAATATGTGGTTGGAATCGCATGTGGTTGACAGTTGCCCGTGACACATTGCGCTTCTTCGGAGCGTCGTCACTTTTTTGTTTCCTCATTGGGAGTCGACTCATTTTGCGCCACCACTCGGTGACACATTGCACCCCACTAGTAAAATATTTGATTATTGATAAAAATAACTATTAATTAAACTACAAATGGAAAAACACAAGTCGCTGAGTGCATCATAAATAATAAAACTATCGATTAGGACCGAAACCCGGAGCCGCTACAGAGAGTGTCGTTATATTTTACGGTTTCCCGGCGAGCGAAATCTTTTTTTTCCAAGCCTCAAATCAATTTTTCATTTTCAATAATCCTTTTTGAGCTCCTATCGACTTTCTTTTAGACTTGACGAAACCTAATATAAATCGCGGTCCTTCGAGAAACCGCATGTGGCTCACTGTGCCCCGTGACACATTGTACCCCACTCTCCCCTATTACTAGATGGATATTAAAAAATCGCTAAAATTCATGAAAATTTGAGGAATGATAATTGTTAATAGAATAACAATACACTTTTCACTAAATTCTTTACTAGTTATAAACATATGAACGTAACACGGTCGCTTATGGGAAAACAGCTTCTGCAATCGTTAATCGTTGCAAAACAAATGGAACTAAATCGCCGTAAGTTGTGAAAATATTATATCATCAAGATTTAGGATCAAGCGATCGATTATGCTAAGTTTCAAATAAATCGACTGAGTAACCGTCGATAAATTAATTAAAGTAATGAGGAGTATCGCCTTATTTCAGCAATTAATTAATAGCAATCATTAGAAAACTCAATATATATATCGAGTTTATGGGTAATTATTGATAATAATAAGATTATCTGAACGTATTAATTAAATAAAAAAAAATGAGAAATTTCTTTGTTGAACAGTTGAAATAGATGCACAGTCACTAACAAAACCTCAGTCAAGGACACGCCAATATCGTCGAATTTGACTTTAATTATTATAAAAAGGAGAAAATTAACGTTTCTAAGTGTTAATTTATTATTAAAACAGCTATTTTTCAGGCTAAACATGTACGAAATGATCTAGACTTGGAAGTCCACGATTCTTCCATTTTGGACTAACGTTTTGCCTGACGGTCTATCCAGTAATACCTTAAAGCAGTATTGTTGTCCAAAGCGCTGTTTTGAAGGGGATTTTCAAGATGAATTGACTGTTAAACTGTTTTAGTTTGTTTCTGAAAATGTTTCCACATGTTTATTGATTCTCCAAAAATATGTACGTATTCTAAAATATATTGGTAGGACAAATAAGTCTCCGCCGTTTGACAAAAGATGGCCCCACCAGGAGGTTATGGTTGAAATTGTCAGATGTAAAAGGTCATGTCGTAAGGTTGGACATCTGGTCATAACCTTGAAATATTAGCGATTTTGTATCAGCATCACATAATTTTTTTCGTGCGAAGATGTCGAGTTTTGAGCCGAATAAGCGTCATTTGCGGGAACTTTTGATTTACGTCTATAATTTGAAGAAATCTGCAGCTGAGACGCATCGATTTCTTGTAAAAGCATATGGTGAGGCTGCTTTAAGTGAGAGAAATCGTCGTGAGTGGTTTCAAAAGTTTAAGAACGGTGAGTTTGACGTCGAAGACAAGGAACGTGGCGGAAGGCCGAAAGTGTACGAAGACGCGAAATTGGAAGCATTATTGGAGGAAGATTCGTGCCAAACGCAAGATGAACTTGCACTTACATTAGGAGTGGCTCAACAAGCAATTTCACATCGTTTAAAATCATTGGGAATTATTCAATAGCAAGGAAATTGGGTTTCATATGAACTGAAGCCGAGAAACGTTGAACGCCGATTTTGCACATGTGAAATGCTGCTTGCCAGGCATAAGCGAAAGGTTTTTTTGTATCGTATAGTCACTGGTGATGAAAAATGGATCCACTACGATAAACCAAAGAAGAGGAAATCATGGGGACCACCTGGCCATCCTTCAACATCGACAGCCAAGCCGAATATTCATGAAAAAAAAACTCACGTTGTGTATTTGGTGGGATCAGCTTGGTGTCGTGTATTATGAGTTGCTCAAACCGAACGAAACCATTACTGGGGCTCTCTACCGAACACAATTGATGAGATTGAGCCGAGCAGTCAAGGGAAAACGCGCCCACTACTACTCCAGAGACGACAAAATTATTCTTCTGCATGATAATGCTCGTCCACATGTTGCGGCGCCGGTGAAAACTTACTTGGAAACACTCAATTGGGAAGTTTTGCCCCACCCGCCGTATTCACCAGACATTGCTCCCTCTGACTATCATTTATTTCGATCGATGACGCACGGCCTGTCTGAGCAGCACTTCACATCATATGAAGATACCAAAAAATGGGTCGATTTGTGGATAGCCTCAAAAGATGAAGCGTTCTTCCGACCCGGTATCCATATGCTGCCAGAAAGATGGCAAAAAGTAGTGGCTAGCGATGGACAATACTTTGGATAAAACATAAAGTACCGTTTCTTCACAATAAATGCCCAATTTTTGATAAAAAATGGCGGAGACTGTTTGTACTCCCAACATATATATTTATATATATATAATATATCATGGGCTTTTGTACGTTTACAACGATGCGCGGAAAACGGCCCCAATTGGCGACCAGTGTTGTAGATGTTGTATTTATATGAAAAAAAAATAAAGATGTTCTTAATCTGTATGAGTGTTGTGATGTGCGGTACCAGATTCAGCAAAAAAATTCCTATATGGCGGCATCCTAAACTTTGACTATCAATTTACCCATTTTTCTGACCATTCAACGAGTTGTATAAACAAAAAAAATTGTCTCGACTCAATTCTGCTACCAACGTTGAAAAACAGTCTACACGGAGAGAATTAAAAAGTAATTTTTGTCGTGAATTTCACGGTAAAAATTACCGTGATATATTTCAATGTGGTGACAAGTGAGAAAAGCATAATAATTCGTATGCGACAAGTTTTTTTTAACTCACGTTACAGAAAATTTCAAATACGTAGCTAAAATTTTACTATACAAGAAGGGTAGCGCGCACGATAATTTTTACCCAGAACACAATACATTTTCCTATAACACTCATTAAATTTTATAATAAATCTTAAAATAACTGTTATAAAGACGATACTTTTTTATAGACATTTTTGAAAGGCATAAAATAATAAAATGCACAGTAAAATTTCGCTGATATTATATATTTTTTAAATTTAAGTTTTGCGTATTTTGTTACACATGAAAATTTACTAGAAAATCTGGTAAAATTTTCTATCTGAAGAAGAAATTTTATTTTATTTTCGTAAAAATCTGTGTTTTACTCAGTAATAATAAGCTAAGTTTCAGGGTTGTCATCTGGTTACCTGCACGGTAATTTTTAACATTTAATTCTCTCCGTGTACTAAACATCTTTGCGAAATTTGGGTCCAGTCGGTTAATTGGTTATCGAGATATCGTGGTTGCCGATTACAAAAACATTGTTTCGCGAAAAACGCGATGAAAGTTTGCTGCGTCTTGACCGCGCTCCCCGAGCGTTCTCATTATAATTCTTTTTACTCGGCTAATTTTATGAGTATTTCACAGATGTCTTCACAAACGTCTGTAGAATATTAGAATAAAATTTAGAAAAAAGGCTTTAAAAAAATGTTCACACAACAATACTGCCTTAATATAATATAAAACCTTGATTTACAATTTACAATTAACGTTAATAATAATGATCATCATAATTTTAATGATATACTGATAAACAAAATTCAGAAATAAGTAATATTTTTTCAGGCAGACAAAGCATTGTTGTTGATGTTATTTATTTTATTTCTCAGTTATTATTTATTATAAATTATGTAATATATTACCCTGACTATGACTATTATTATTTCAACTTTCAGTTTATTCCAGTTTCGTTAAATTCAACGGTTTATCGCACATCGATAATGAGGGATAATGTTATTACTAATTATAAAAAAATATGATTGTACAACGCTGAGAAGAAGAAAAATCATTTTCTTATCAGACAAAAAGTGTTTTATTTATATGACCACGAAGTTTGCATCGTTGGAATGCAACATACAACCTAAATATACAAAATATGATTTTCGATAATAATACAAGTAAAGAATCGAAAAGAATTTTGCAAAATTGAACCTCATTTATTTTATTCTATCTTTATTTTATTTATTAAACATTTTCATTTATTCTCTTGCTCAGATAATAGTTCAGATCGATATGGTTATTCTTTCAATTTAGATAGTAATTATTATTATTTATATATTTTATTATTAATAACTAACCGTAACACAGTTTTATAGATAATTATTATTTAGAGATGAAAGATTACTTATTATACTTGTCTCGGATACGGTTCGTCGATATTGCCTTAGCACAAATACACAACGAGATCCACACTCGTTTCAGATCACGTTAGACCGGATTTCGCGAGGCCCGACTGCCGTGCAACCCAAGAAAAAGTTCTCGCCAATGTGTGCGCGTGTGAGTGTGCCTATGTGTATGTATATATAGGTAATGACGATTTTGAAGACATTTGACACCGAAGACCGTCTCCATGGTAGGATCCCCGTACTGAACGTTACGTAAAACCCAATCGAACTAATGTTCGGATGAAATGTGAGCACATTTCGACGGCAGTATGGAAGAACGTGCTATCTCAAATTGTGATAGAAGAACGTGCTATCCCAAATTGTGATAGAAGAACGTGCTATCTCAAATTGTGATAGAAGAACGTGCTATCTCAAATTGTGATAGAAGAACGTGCTATCTCATATTATGAGAGAAGAACGTGCTATCTCAAATTGTGATAGAAGAACGAGTTATCTCAAATTGTGATAGAAGAACGTGTTATCTCAAATTGTGATAGAAGAACGTGCTATCTCGATCAGTCAACATATTTTCATTGATTCAGCACTGGTATTTGGGGCACCTCAGTATACAGAGCACTTTTTCTGTAAGGTTATTTAATTTTCTAATATTATTCAGCTCGATAATAGAAAAAAATTAAGATATGTTTGATTAAACAACTTTTTTTAAATCATCAATATATTTATTTATATGGAATTTTTAGAACCTACAGTTACTGTAGGTTCTAAAAATTCCATATAAATAAATATATTGATGATTAAAAAAAAGTTTCTAATATGATTTAGCTCGATAATAAAAATTAAGATATGTTTGAATAAACAACTTTTTTTTAATCATCAATATATTTATTTATATGGAATTTTTAGAACCTACAGTTACTGTAGGTAACTGGTAGATTCCATATAAGTAAATATATTGATGATAAAAAAAAGTTGTTTATTCAAACATATCTTAATTTTTTTCTGTTATCGAGCTAAATCATATTAGAAAATTAAATAACTTAACAAAAAAAGTGCTCTGTATACTGAGGTGCCCCAAATACCAGTGCTGTATCGATGAAAATATGTTGACTGATCGAGATAGCACGTTCTTCTATCACAATTTGAGATAGCACGTTCTTCTATCATAATTTGAGATAGCACGTTCTTCTCTCATAATTTGAGATAGCACGTCCTTCTATCACAGTTTGAGATAGCACGTTCTTCTATCACAATTTGAGATAGCACGTTCTTCTATCACAATTTGGGACAGCACGTTCTTCTATCACAATTTGAGATAGCACGTTCTTCCATACTGCCGTCGATTTATGAAAGGATCATTGCAAAGACTGTTCGGTCTTGAAAAACAATGATACATTTGGAATAAAATTGAGAAATCGTCCTCAAAACGGTCAGATGTGCTGATGGCGAGCATTGCATAAATAAAACGGATTTAAGTCGAATACTTCGTGAAATACGGCTATGAGAAGAAGACACGAATTTGAAAGGCTATCGAAGAGCCATGAACCAAAGGAAATTAATTATAATAATTTGTAAAATTACATTTGAATTATATACAAAAATTATTATACTATACAGAAATATATGGAAATTATATATAGAATTTATATTCATTGAAATGTAATTTCACAACTTGTTCTTATTAATTTTTATCGACATTATTTATGAATAACATCAGTGAGTATAAAAGTTCCGCAGATACGGCAATTGCGAAACAATTGACCAATGAATTTTCTAAATAAACAAATTTATCTTGTTCCTACCGAAGCTACTTGCTTTGATTAATTTTTACAAGTATCACAAATTATTTAGCCGCCACTGCTTTTATTATTTTTTACCAGTATCGTGCTTATGGATATAATAGTTATTGATATAGCTTATTTTTTATCGTTGTCTTTATGATCATTGTTTCTTCTTATTATTATCATGGAAATGATTAATTCATGGTGCTGAGCTGCCAGTATTTGTAAATTCGGCCAGGCAATACGTGGTCCCTTACCCTTGGCTTTCTTTTATTTTCCTTGCTTTATCTTCGCCATCCCCACAAATAGCGTGAAAAGCTATTTTCGCGGCGCGCTCTCTGATCTCATGGTCTACCACGCAGGCAAAAAAAAAAGGTAAATTGTCCATACGGGTATCGTTCGAGGTCAATAGGGAAATGGGGATCAAGGAAGAGGACTGTTGGTCTCAGCCGAAGTCGCGAAACCCCACGAGGGATCAGAGACATCGTTCGAGGAGTCGTTTCAGGGAGCCATGAGAGGGGGGGGGGCGGGGAGGAGAAAAAGTTTTTTCTCTTATAATGAGACTTCTTTATATTCGCACTGTCAAACGAAACATTTGCCTTTGTAACGCTCACCTTTTTCATGAATTTTTCATGAATCCTTCTCCGCCCGCCCCCTCCCCCCCCCCAGGCCCGCTTTTTCTCTTCTTCCTTTGAGATCCAAAAGCCTAGTCAGCGAGCCTCGAACGAGATATTTCATTTCAACGTCACACGTTGTCGGTAAAAAGCAATCTCAATTTCGTCGCACGATTAACAATTAAGAAAAAGGAATTAAAAAAAAAAAAAAGGAGCACCGATGTGCCGAGGGAACGAATACAGTTTCATTTGAAACATTTGGTGTGACATTTCCGAAACAATATGGGTTTTTAACATTTATGTTCTCCCGCGTATTCGCGCGCTCCATTATTTCCTGGAGAGGAATGACAATTCAGCGATAAATTTGATGGGGGAGAAACCGACGACGTTCGGAGAGCAAAGAGGGCGAGAGAGATGGAGAGAGAGAAAGAGGGTGAGGGAGAGAGAGAGAGAGAGAGAGAGAGAGAGAGAGAGAGAGAGAGAGAGAGAGAGAGAGAGAGAGAGAGAGAGAGAGAGAGAAAGGTAGAGAATGAATGAGTTAAGAGGCGTCGATACGAGAAATACAATAATGGAATAAAAATAAATGAGTACACACGAGGAGAGCTATAGAGAATACCAAAACGAGGGAAAAAAGCACCGCAGGCGAAAAATCGCAACAGAGAGGGGCAAAAAAAATATACGCAAGAGACATCCGTGTGGTTTTTTTTTCTTTTTCTTTTTAATGTCCCCTCGCGTAGAAAAGCTCGAACAACGGGACAGAGGGATGAAAGTAAAAAGGACTGCGGAACTCGACGCTCTGTGAAGTACAATTATTACGATCCAGCAGTCGACAACGAGCATTGGAAAAAATTGAGAAAGAAAGAGAGTAACAAAATTGTTTCTTTTACCCCAACCTTCTCTTCTCCTCTCTTCCTCTCTTTCTCTCTCTCTTTTTCTATCTCTCTAATTTTTTCTCTTCCTCCTCCTCCGTCTCTCTGTCTCTCTCTCTCTCTCTCTCTCTCTCTCTCTCTCTCTCTCTCTCTCTCTCTCTCTCTCTCTCTCTTTCCCGCTCCCTCTTCTTCGCCCTCTAGACAATTTTTTCGCACGGGAAAAAAAAACTAATTCGAAATGTAAATACACATGGCTCGCGTGCGTATAAACTCTTCGGCGGAAAAGTGGAGGTCATTGAGAGAGTGGCGAAGGTGCAATTGGGTCGATCGTGGGGACAAAAAGAGAAGTTCCGGTGGAACGGAAATTACCGAAGCTTTCAAATGCAGTGAACAAGTGTCAGAAGCCAATCGAAGTATGTTCTCGTTGAACGAGTCGAAAAAGCTGTCTAGCCGGTCAAGTAAGCTTCCGTAGCTCGTTGTAATTATGCACGTGTAACAGTAATATTGAATTGAATCAGAATTGCTTTCAATGACTTTGCAAATTTACGCACTGTGCACTTTACTGAATAATACCCGTTTGACATGTAAAAATTATCTCACGTGTCACTTTTTGACATCGTTATGACAGATTGAATCTTGTTCAATTGAAAAACCCTTCTTCTTGCCTCCCTCCCTCCGGAAAGGCATATTTGACGGTACCTTCAATCATTTTAATTGGAAAAAATAAATAAATAAAAACTCTGACGAGAATATTGGGATGATGAAGTGACGATTTTACACACAATTATTACATAGCCTTGCCAAGTTTGTTTTTTGGAAAATATTAATAAATAATGAAGTTATTATTATTCCAACAGAATGCCGCCGTTGTTGCATGGTTAATCGGTGTAGGTGGTTCTGGCAACAAAGATGATCTAAAATAAAATAAAAAAATGTACATTGAGTATAACGATAAGACTTTCGTATAGATATTTTTTGGACGTTGTGAAAATTACAAAAATGCCAAACTGTAGAAAAAAATTTCGATTTTCGAAAAAAAAAACTTTAATAATTTGTTATTAAAAAATGGCTAAAAATATCGAAAAATTATCGAGTCATACGATAAAAAATGTTGTAAACTATGCTCGGTCTAAATTTGAAGTGAATCGGACGAATAGATTTTGCGATACGACTTAGATCCTTTCATAAAACATAAATTCAAGAGAAACGCAAAAAAAAAAAACGGATAGCCGTTGTTCACCGTAGCGCAGTGGGCGATCTGGCCCTTCACAAAAATTATCGCAACTGGGCCAATTTTGAGAATAAAAAAATCCTTCTTAAAAATTAAGATTAAGACCCTAGACTACAAAACAGCAAAAAAAATCGTATTTTCAAAATGCCATGACTATGCTAACCCATTGGAGTCTGTTACATGAATCATTTCCTATTTTTAGACCTCTTTAGTTCAACCACTAGTGGAAGGAGGGGGCGGGGGCAGTCGACAGTGACTCGTCGGACAGGTCCTAACAAATTTTTAGCTTTCGTAGTGCTTTTGAAATCCCTAAAGAAAAGAAATCAAATGCAGTGTCAAGGTAAAATGACGAGTCGTTCGGCCTCAGCTATTTGTCGGAACACCCTGTATGTAGGGGGATATTTTGTCTCCCGATGAACAGAAGGGCGTAACTCGCATCGCTACCCCCACGAAATCGTGTAACTTGAACCCGGCTGTTTTTTCGCAGTGTCCATGTGTATAAATGGATAAGTAGATGCAAGTGGATGCATACAATACGCGTGGGTCTGTGGCCAAGAGAGTGCGAAATGGATCTGCACGCGAGTGTCAGGACTGTTGCGGTTTCTCATATCGTTTTGGTAGCAGTTTCAGCTGCAGCTTCAACCCTACTCCTCCCCCAACTTCTCCCGTCCAACCCCCCAAACCCCGGAGGGAAGCTATGAATCGCACGCTCTGTACGGGGTTTCATTCGTATGCGCTTGTACGGATGTTAAACGTGCAAATATGTAATACATAGGCTATCAGAGGAAACGCATAAGCCAAAGTGCATTCGTATGGGGCGTTCGAGGCCCTGACCCTCAATCGATCGAAAATACAATAAAGATTACGTATAGTCACAGACAGATACATTTTTATCTTTTATTAATTTTTCATTTTATTGTTAATTTTCAGGTAATAAATATTTGATGTTAATTACTTATTATGAGTGATTAATGGTATTATTTATTAATTATTTTGTCATTTTAATTGTGATTCTTATCAATTTATGAGGATTATCAGATAAAAAACATTAAATAAATAAAAATAAATTTAATAAATAAAAATTAAAAAATTGTCAGATAAAAAAATAAAGTTTGCTTTAAATAATTTTTTAATTTATTGTTAGCTGACGGATAATAAAACTTTTTTATTATGTAATTAGTTATTTTAATTATAATTACTATTAATTCATGAGTATTATCAATCAATTGTTTTCAATAGTTAACTTTTTATTTGTAACCCTCCGTGGTTACACTTCTGGAAAGTTCCGTGCTGGTCACATGACACCAGCCATTTTCAAACGGTTGCTGTGCGAACAGGATCGAACCAATTGGGTCGTTCATTTTACATTCTAGAATATGGAAAATCTGCAATAACTTTAGTGATCGAATCATAAAATGGTAACAAAAAAGATCTTAAACATGAAAATTCCGAAAAAAATGAGCTTTCTCATTTAAAATCACATTTATTTCATTTTTAAATACTTTTTGGTAAAATTTATAGCTGAAATTCTTGAGCCGTGGTACATTTGAATTAAAAAATGGTCCCAACAGTGGGTGGCCTAAAAAATATATTTATTCCGACATTTGAAAAAGGTCAGCTCACGATACATATTAGATGAAGTAAAAAGTTCTGAGCGTTTTTTCGCTTTATTTCGACGATGAAATTAACATAGGATTATCCGATTTAGATCAAATATGCGCCGTTTTGTTCAATAACTTTTGTCCATTTTGAAGGCAATTTCATAATTCCGCGATTGAAGAAGTCCTCGTCCCTATTGGTTAAAAACTTGACCAGCTCATTTTCGCAAGCCTCTCTTGAGGCCAGTTTTGTACCATCAAGAAAATTTTGCAAATGCTTGAAAAGGTGATAATCGCTTGGTGCCAGGTCTAGACTATACGGCGGGTGCGATAGAACCTCCCATCCAAGCTCTCGGAGCTTCTGGCGCGTCGATAAAGATGTGTGCGGCCTGGCGTTGTCTTGATGGAACACAACATCCTTCTTGTTGGCCGCTTCTGGTCGATCGTCTGCTTCAATCTGGTCCGTTGTTGACAGTAAAGGTCCGAATTGAGTGTTTGGCCCAATGGAAGCAGCTCATAGTGGATAATTCCCTTCCAATCCCACCAAACACACAGCAAAACCTTCTTTGCCGTTAATCGAGGCTTGGCGATCGTTTGGGCCGGCTCACCGCGTTTGGACCACGATCTTTTTCGGCTGTTGTTCTCGTGTGTGACCCATTTTTCATCGCCAGTCACCATCCGCTTCAAAAATAGGTCGATTTCGTTACGTTTCAGCAAAGAATCGCAGGCATCAATTCGGTCCAAAAGGTTCTTTTGCGTCAATTCGCGTGGCACCCATACATCGAGCTTCTTCTTGAGACCAGTCTTATGCAAATGGTTCCAAACGATTTTCTGGCTAATCTTCAGTTCCTGGGCAATGGAATAAGTGCTCACATGCCGGTCCGACTCGACGATTTCCATGATTTTATCGACATTTTCGACGATTGGCCTACCAGAGCGTGCCTCATCTTCGACGTCCATATTACCAGAACGGAATCGTTGGAACCACCGCTTTGCTGTTGCATTCGATACTGTATTGGGTCCATAAACAGCACAATTTTTTTTGGCCGCCTGCTCCGCCTTTTTACCTTGGTCGTCGTGGTACTGAAGAATGTATCGAATTTTCTCTTTTTTTACCTAAATTTTAGAACGCTGTAACACACAACTGGCTTCACCAAACACAAAATTGTCAAAGAACTTTTTTTGAAGCGTAATGTCACCTTTAAATCGCCGTATAGTATGAACCAATGCGATGTATACATCGTGAGATATGGCTCACTAAAGACATCTAGCGGAAAACGCTCAGAACTTTTCACTTCATCCAATATTTTCCGAAAAGTAGGCACCGACAAACTGACGATCCAATTAAAAAACTTTTAGTCCCGACGTATAGAGAACATTTCAAACCTTCAACGGAGATTCTGCTGAACCTCAATGGATGCCAAGAACTTACCGTTATGGAGTCCCAAATTTAATGGTGGGGTCAATTTGACCCTCAGTGATGACGAAGAGTCAGGCATCATCAATTTTCTTCTGTCAGAATTTCTTTTATTTATTGTATGTTTGTATTATGTAGATCGAAATTGTTTTTTTTTTTTTTTTCAATTACAAATGGAATTCGTTGTATATGGGATATACATGCGCATATAACAGATAGCGAGAGTGATGTTCTTGTGAATTCTACAACCGTTGAACCTCATGATCTATGTGGAACCGTATATGTACAGATATAAGCTTCGACATATGTATATATATATATATATATATATATATAGGTGAGATACACGTTCGAGGATGAAATCATCATCAACGTATCTTTGCATATCTCCAAGGTCCTCGAATCCTTGAGCACCCTCGTATTATTGCAGAGGAGATATATAATTTAGCGATTCGTCGTGTGTGTGTGTGTGTTCCTCGTCCTCTTATCGCCCGGATGTACGGTTACTACACCTTGGACGAATTTATAGAGCCGAAATAAATTGAAAAAGCAATTTCGCACGCTCTCGAAAGTAGGCTACCTGAAACGTAAAAAAACTTTTCCGCCACAAGAAAAGAAGAAAAAAATTGTACATTTGGGTTCGAGGAAAAACGAAGGCATTTCCATCCTTTTTAAATTCATATTCGCCAACGTTTTCAAATGGCCAAGATTGTTTGGGGATTCAATGATAGTGAACAAAAAAAATACAACGAGGAATTTTGGATAAAATATGTTACTGAAATTATAAAATTGTGCCTTTGTACATTCGTTTTCATCAAGCTGAAATTAAATAGGGTTGGAATCCGACGCCGAAATGGTATGCGTGTTTTTGGTAATTGTGTCTAGCATTCCCGACTATCTGCTTGAGCGAATGGCATGTTAGCGGGAAAAATGCTGAAGCTTTTTTTTATTTCATGAACCTTTGATACGGGGAAATTAACGCTTCCAGAATTTCTCTACACTTTTTGCCATCCCGATTCGTCCAGTAGTATCTGAGGCAACGCGATTTTTCTTCTGAAAGGACAGTTGCGCTCGAAACCCTTCAGTGCTTACGGAAGCTATTCAGTAAATACCCAATGAAAAAAAGTTTAGTTAGATCCACTCGTTATGTGACGCAATATTATGAATTTTTTTCGTCTAGTGATAGAACTCCGTGTATTTTGTTAAAACTTATAAAAAACGAGTTAATTTAACTACATTACTCCAAAGAATTCAAGGAACAGAATAGTTCTTCCCTTTTTTTTTAGTGTTCTTTGGAGCGCTGTATCTCTGTAAAAAATAGTCGTATCGAGATGAAAAAAAGGATTTTAAAGCTTCAAGTCTCTAGTTTTGAGATCTTTTGGCAACATTTTTTTATCAGCTACAGTTATCTCGCAATCATAAGAAATAGCGCGTGACAAAAATTTTCAAAAATTTTTCGTTTTTTTTTTCAAGGGTCCACGGGCTCGGGACAATTATTTTCAGTTCAATCAAGGTATAGGTCAATTAGCTTGTTTATTCACCTACAATTTTATTTTTTGTCAGTCTCTCTACGACAATTTTTGGCTGAGATATCGGACTTTGAATGAAACAGGATCCTTTTGCCTTTGATTATCGATATCTCAGCAATCAATGATCGCACAAAGAATTAAAGGGCAGTTTTGAAAACTTGAATATATTTCCTACAAAATGCTTTCATTGATTTTTTACAAACAATTTTTTTCCACCCTTAACATCAATTTGAAAAAAGTACAAAAATATGACTATTTCCGGTGTTTTAGTAAATCTACCACTACTTTACAAATATTCATCAAAAGACTAGCGTTGCTAGGTTTTTTTTTCAGCTTAATGTACCCCCAGTAACCCTGTAAATTTCCAAATTGATCCATCGAACCGTTTTTCCGGACCGATTGATCAAAGTTTGACAAAACAATTATAGGAACAAGTGTTCCTAAACATCGTGTCATCATCATCAAAATGAAAAAACCAATTTTTTTCGACTTTTTTTCACAACTTCGCACTAATTACTTGTTAAATTCAAGAAAAAAATTCGAAAAATAAAAATAAATTGATTTTTTATGTTTTTTTTTAATGTAAAACATTTCAGGAAACAATACTGATTCATAGTTTCTTCTGGAAAATATGAGTTTTGGAAAAAAAAACTGTTTTTTATAACCTTAATAACCGTTGCAGAAAATATCGAGAATTAATCGCATAAATGTTCTCAGATCAAGTAGTGAATATCTAATCTCAGATCTAATCTCAGATCAAGTTGATAATCAAGTAGCTTGGGGTATCAACTTTCAATTAATGCCATTGAAGACGACTGAAATTATGGTATACAAAGGTCGAATCATGTCTCATATGAGTCAGGATTTTTTCCTGAAATATTTTACAAATTAAAAAAAACTCAAAAATAATTTTTTTTTAATTTTTGGAATTTTTCTTTCTCAATTTTAACGAGTAACTGTGCAAAGTTGTGAAAAAAAGTTGGAAAAAAATTGTTCTTTTCATTTTGATAATGATTACACTATGTTTTGGAACGATACACTTGTTCCTTTAATTGTTTTGTAAAACTTTGATCAATCTGTCCGGAAGAACGGTTCAATGGATCAATTTGAAAATTTACTGGGCTATTAGAGGTACATTAAGCTAAAAAAAAACCTGGCAACGTTAGCTTTTCCATGAATATTTGTAAAGTAGTGGTAGATTTACTGAAACACCAGAAAAAGTAATTGTTTTGTACTTTTTTCTAATTGATGTTAAGGGTGGAAAAATATTGTTTCTCAAAAATCAATGAAAGGGACTTGTATGAAATGTATTCAAGTTTTCAAAACTGCCCCTTAATTTCCTGTGCAATTATTGGTTGCTGAGATGTCGATGATCAAAGACAAAAGGATCCTTTTTCATTCAAAGTCGGATACCTCAGCAAAAAATTGACGTAGAGAGACTGACAAAAAATGAAATTGTAGCTGAATAAACAAGCCAACTGACCTAGCCATTGATTCAACTGAAAAAAAAATTCCCGAGACCGTGGACCCTTAAAAACAAACTTGAAAATTTTGAACATTTTTGTCTCGCGCTATTTCTCATGATTGCGAGAAAACCGTAGCTCACAAAAAATTTTTGCGAAAAGATCTCAAAACTAGAGACTTGAAGCTTCAAAATGCTTTTTTTCTCATCTCGATACGACCATTTTTCACAGAGATACAACGCTTCAAAAAACACTAAAAAAAAGAGAAGAAATATTCTGTTCGTTTAATTCTTTGGAGTAGTGTATATAGAAACTGTTTTTTTTTCACCATATAGAAAATGTTATTTTCAGAACAAAAACACGAACTCGTATATACCCACTTTTCAAATCACCCCATTGAAACCATAACCCAATGTCCACTGGTAGAACTTAATTTTGAAAGTAAGTTGAATTTTTTAAATTACGTGGCACATCAGTTTGACACTTCCGTTTAGTCTGTTAACCCAAACAAATATTTGAAGGCATTCCTTCTAGGTTTTGGCATCTCTAAGTCAACATAAGAACACCCTCTAAGTATCAAACCTAAATACTTTTTTGTTACGGAGATATTAATATTTTTACGTATGAATCTATATGACTTGACTAGCTGCAAACTGCGTGAAGTTTGGCTTCGCGCTATAAGGTTTAAGCACTTCAACACCCCGCTGCACCCCTAATTATGGGTTGTTTTTTTAAATCCTAGAATATGCGTTTTATTATCTGTTTTGAAGAATACTTACGTCAAGCTTCAAATTGATACACGCAAGGAATACAATTTTACATACAAACTTTTACACCCCATTAGGAGTTGATTTTCGAAAAATCCTTTGTTGACTATATTTCCGTTTTCTATATTTCAGTCAGTCACTCCAGTCATGGAGCTGTTTTATATGTATAGATGACTTTGTTCTAGTGTCAGTACAATGGGTCTATGTCCAATCTAACCTCCCCCAGTCTGGGCCTCAGGATCTCAATAGGATATAATCCTGAAACCATATTCGTTACTTCTCCAGAGTGACTCCGAGGCACGCGTTAATCCTGCGAATGAGAAAAAAAAATTTACCAACGTCGGATGAGGACTAACGATCAATCACGATGAGTGCACTCGATCGTCGTCGAGACCTTAATAGGCAAAACTTGTCGAAGTACACTGCGCTCGCAGCCGAGTTAATAAACGATCGGCGGGCTGCTGCTTCGCACTGGCTTGAAACACATAGTGCATGCTCGCGAGGGTGAGCCAGAGGTACGCGCTTGCTGCTAAAGTAGAGAATATATTGAGAAAGTGTGCTGACACTTACAAATCCATTAGGATATTGGCTCCATAGATCGTTATGAGAAAGCACCTGCCTGGCGTTTCCAATTGAAAGAAGATGGTGATAAAAAAAAGGGTGGGCAAAAAGAGAAACACTAGTGTGAAACGGGTAATATTTTCATTTTTATTTTATTTGTCGACGACGTATAATTTTTTTCTTTTTGGAATTAACAATAATCATAATAATCTTAACCTCTCGTTGACACATTGGGACACTTTAACACGGACGAATTTTAAATAAATTGCTCACTTTCCTAAAATTGGGAATTTTCATTAATTTTTTGTAACGATTTAATTTTATATTTTCCGAATTTAAATTATGCACATTCCATAAAATCCCATAAAAATACATCCCAGTATACTGGTAAAATTTCAAGCCAAGTTATCGAACTTTGAACAAATATTTATGACTTCAAAAATCATCTAATCTATGTAACACTTTATCGAGATGGCATACTGCCCACATTTCTATCTGATAATTTATATTCTATTATGTCTCTGGTCTAATAATTCTACATGTCTGATCATATAAATCTCTAATCATATAAAAATTCTGAAGTTTCCGTAACGACAATAAAAACAGGGGGCCAGCGTGTGTTTGAAGAAAATATCAATGACAAAACTTAGAAAAAATGTGACTAGCAGAAGAATTTTCGTAACCGCGACTTCTCAGAGAACATACAACAATGTTGAAATCTCTTTTAATAAATTAATAAATAAATAAACTGATAAGTTAATGAATAAATCAATCGTCAGTGCAATCTACTAATGATTCAAAAGGGATGTGTTAAAAGTGTATTCCTGATCTAAAAGAAATGTAAAGCGTGCGACGGTTTGTTAATAGCCGCGTCCAGACTAGCCGAGGCAAGATCCGCGGCAGCTTCGCACAACACTGCCTCGCGCTATTATATGTGGACATGCGTCGCTCGTTCGTCGCCGCGCTCGCGGCAACCTCGGTCGGAAGGAAGTGATAGCTATTGAGAGGACAGGGGTATATCAGGAGAAATCAAAGAAACATGGGCCAGGATGAGGTGTGGGAGTATAGGCAGAGAGAAAGAAAAAAGATTTAAGGAAACAGCGTGTAGGCTTTGTAAAAAGTCAGAGGAAACGCTGGTACATATATGCAGATGTAGCGAGGGAAGGAGAAAGATAGGCGGAGCTACCGCGGAGAGGGTAGGAAGCTGATTGGTAGGAAAGGAAAAGAATGAAACAAAGGACAATTTAAAAATTCTACTGCAATCGGGGCAGCCCTGGAAAGTACTGTGCATATACATAAACTGTTTTGAAAAATCGGCCAATGGAAAGTAGAGGTTGAAGCGGTCGTGGATGTTGTTATTTTCTAATTATACGTTAAACAGTCATTTCAACGAATTCTGTAAAACTCCAACGCGGGCATACCTTGGGAAATAATAAATACAATAGTAGTAATAGAGGTAATGACAAAAATAGTCATAGTAGTAGTAGTGGCGACGATGATAATAATTGTAAAATAACAATAATAGTACTAGCAGTAATAGCAAAACTAACAATTGTAGTAGTTGCAAAAATTGTTGTAAATATTATTGTCATATATATAATGTATATATATATATATATATATATACAGTACAGACAAAAAAAAGTACGCACTAGTCGAAATTTCTTACCGCACTAAAATGTATATAGCGGACTCAAAAATAAAGGTAATTGAATTTCCCAAGTGGCGTTTTGAAGAGGACAAGTTTACCTTTGTTTTGCTTTTTTAGAAAATTCTCTACGATTTTTTTGTTTCGCCCTGGTGCGCACTTTTGAACGTGGCCATTTTTCGGCTGTTTTTTGGCCGTCGAAAATTAACTGCAAAGTTTGTAGAAAAATGTTTTCTTGGTTTTTACCATGAAAGTTGCATGCAAAAAGTTGCATGGGTTCACACTGGAGTGGGTAGAATTTTTTTAGAATTTTGTTTTGACATTTTTTTTTACCATTTTTGGTTGGAACTTTGATGAGTAGAGGGGCTTAACTTGGGAATTATAGGGTCTAGGACAGTATATTGAGAAAGCAAATTTGTTTACATATTCATTTTTAATTAACAACAATTTTTTAGAATTTTTTTAGAACTTTTTTCATTTTCATTTTTTTATTTTAATTTTCAAAAATAAAAAAGAACATCTAGAAAAATTGCAGTTAATTAAAAATGAAAATGTAAACGAATTTCCTTTCTTAATCGTCCTAGACCCCATAATTCCCAAGTGGAGCCTCTCCACTCATCAAAGTTCCAACCAAAAATGGTAAAATAAAAATGTCCAAGAAAAATTCTCAAAAAATTCTAGCCACTCCAGTGTGAACCCATGCAACGTTTTACCCTCTTGACATTTCCCCTGAAACCCTATAGTTCTTCGATGACGACTTTTTTTTCTAAAACTTGTCTTTTTTAACTAAAAATACAATACTAGGGCAAAAAAAATCGTACGAGACTTGAAAAAAAAATAAAAATGTCGGTTTTGATATTCTTTTTAAGTTTCTCATGGAAAAAATCGAGGAAAAATGTTTCCACAAACTTTGCAGTTAATTTTCGACGGCCAAAAAATAGGCGAAAAATGGCCATGTTCAAAAGTGCGCACCGTGGCGTTAAAAAGTCGTAGAGAATTTTCTAAAAAAGCAAAATAAAGGTAAACTTGTCTTCTTTAAAACGCCGCTTGGGAAATTCAATTACCTTTATTTTTGAGTCCGCTATGTAAATTTTAGTGCGGTAAGAAGTTTCGACTAGTGCGTACTTTTTTTGTCCAGTACTGTATATAATATATATATATATATATATATATATATAATTATATTATAATAAAATTATATATAATATAATGGAATATAAATATACAGTGCTTGTTAGAATTCTGAGAACAGGTAGTAAAAACACCATTTTTATGCCAAAAAAATAAAATGACTTATGTATTTTACCTGAAATAATATAGTATGAAATATTAGTGCGCATTAGTAATGAAACATACGATAACTTGCCCCGTACAGTTCAATTTTGGCTATAATATCTTCTCATCGAAGTGACGACCCTTAGCTCTGATAACCGCCGCACAGATTTTGGACATTCTTGCGATCAATTTTTCCAGTGTTTCGGCTGAAATCTTCTTCCACGATTCCTGTAGGGTCTTCCACAACACTTCCCAATTGGTGGGGTGTTCGTTGCGTACCGTTCTGTCGAGCTCTTCCCATAAAAGTTCAATCGGAGACAAGTCCAGGGACTGAGGTGGCCATTCCATGATTTTTATAGCACCAGAGATGCTTTTTTTTCAAATAGTCTTTACACAGAAAAGAAGTATGCTTCGGCTCATTCTCTTGTTGGAAGACGAACCCACGACACAGAATTCGTGTTCCAGATGGTATTGCATGTCTTATCAGAACCCTATGATAGACGTTTTTATCCATAATTCCTTCAACTTTGGCTAAATCTCCGACACTGTTACCACCAAAACAGCCCCAAACCATCACGTTACCTTCACCATGCTTCACTGTGGGCACCACACATTCCGGAAGGAAGCGTTCATTTGGCCGACGACGGACATACTGGCGGCATTGAGAACCAAAAAGTTCGAATCTGGCCTCATCGATCCAAAGCACGTTCTTTTATTGATCCGCTGTCCAATTTTTATGTTTTTTGGCCCGTTTAAGCCTCTTAGCAACATTTTCATTCCTCAATAAACGTTTCCTGACAGCCACTTTGCCTCCTAGATAGACAATCACACAAAATTCGCACCACCGTCCTGGATGTCACTAATTCTGCCCTTGTTCCCTTCAACGCGGCTGCAATTTCTCAAGCTGTTAGCTTTCGATTTCTCTTGAAATGTGTAACAATAAAGTTATCTTCACGTTTTTGTGTCTTTCTAGGAGCACCGGTCCTTTTTCTAGTCGTGTTTCAGCCAGTTTTCACCTTCATGTCCAAGGCTCGAGTAACGGCGCCTAATGAAATCTTCAACTTTGCAACAATTTTTTGTAGGGACCACTTTAGATCTCTTAACCCTTTGAAGCATAGTGACATACTGGTATGTCACCTACTTCCACTCTGTTTTTCTTGAATAAAAATTTTTTTTAGCGCATAACGACGAATGTAAATGCATATTTAGAATGTTAGGAGATCAATTGTTACTACAATATCACTATTAAGGGCTTATGTTGCACTTAGTGGATGTTGATCATCACTACAGTACAAAAAAACACGTTTTTTAGACAATAAATGTAATTGTGCCTAATCTAGCAGGTAAACCATACACAAAAAATGAATTCAGAGACGTTTTTTGGGTCGCTGATTACGAATACGAGCTCAAAATCCAGAAATTCAAAATTTTTAAATTATAATCTCAGATTAGTATCAGTGACCAAGCCAGATTTGTGTTTCATTATCCTACATTGGAACTGCCATTTTTATTGTTCAATTTTGAACTGAGATTCGAATTCAACGACTCAAAAAAACCCTGCATATGGAGTTTCATCTTCATCAAGCTACTTTGAGCATTTTGGTCCGTCATAATGGATCCGCCATCTTGAGTTTCCAAATTTTGAGTGCAGATTTGTAATCAGCGACCCCGAAAACCCCCGAGTACCAACTTTTGTTTTCATCAAACAATTTTTGCATTTGTGGTCCGCCATATTGGATCCGCCATCTTGAATTTTCGAATTTTGAGTACAGATTTGTAATCAGCGACCCCGAAAACCCCCGAGTACAAACTTTTGAGCTGATTACACGTAAGGAAAAATGTATGCTTCAAAGGGTTAAAAGAGACACCTGTGATCTGATTTCAACGCCGAGCTCCTTATTTTTTCACCGCATTGTAGCATAAGTAAATGAAAATCACACAGTGAAAACCACAAGTGAGAACACACGTAACTTCAGTAGATTCGATGGTTCTGCGAATACGATTGTCGTTTACGAAGCCTGTTGACATATACCTCCTTAGCCATTGTGTCAACAGAGTGTATCGTACTCACAGCATGCAGCAGTAACTTATAAACAAGCTTCTATCAGCTCAGTTCGGGAGGCGCGATGAGGATCGGTTTCAAAAACTTGTATTTTTCGAATTTTTTTTTCAATATCTGTGTAATGTAAACGACACGGATATCTTATTTGTGGTATTCTTATACTATTTCTTCACATTAGGTGCCTCAAACACGCGGGAATATATGATTTTTTTTTTTTGGTTTTGGGTGATCTTCTCAGACTTCTGACAAGCAGTGTACTACGATTATTGCCACAATAATAGTAATTATCGTCATCGTTGCTATGATAATAATAATAATAATGAAATAAAAGGAATTGAATAATAGTGCTCGGATCGATCAATAATAATTTTAATGATCCTTTACGCGTACACGTACGAAACGAGAATATAATGCGTGAAAAAAAAATTAAGAGACATTTGCACAGCAGTTTCAATCCATTATCGATAACGCTGAATAATAACGAGTGCCCGGTGTATAGAACGATCTATGGCGACGTAAAAGAGGAAATACCGAGACAGTTGGTCGGGAAGAATTATACAGGAATATTGCGGGGCCTTTGAAAAGAGAAGGCAGCAATTAGAAAGAGAAAGAAAATGGAGAGATGAGGAGGAAGCTAGGTACGAAAGCGAGGAGAATAAATTAACGACAGCCGGGCAATAAGGATAATGAGAATAAGGCTGCACGAGCGAACGCTAAAGATCGATCGTACAAGCGCAAAATTCAAGCTCTATATGTGCGTACGTTGTACTCGGACGTTAAATACTTTGGAAGAACAAGTTCGTGCTGTTGGTTGGCGAAAGTTTTTTTTTTTTTTTTTTTTTTTTTCATTACTATTTTGAGCAATTTTGTAATGTTTTTTCTATGCCTTTCCAAAGTTAATGCTTTTGTATTAGTGTTGATAAATGTCTGAGGAACGACGATATCGTTGAACATTTAATAGGCTCTTACGGAAACGGAACGTAACGTTAATTTTATTCTTTCGGCAAGATAACTTTACCGAACCACCTAGAACTTTTACTTTCGAATGAAGTTTCGAATTCACTACGGACTCGTTTGGCTCGTAATCGTTTTTGCTTTAAAATTCCACCTCGTTCGCTGTGTCGAAATGTCTTTTGTATTAATTATTCCAGATTTTTGGGAAAGTGAAGATATGGCTGACGATTAATTTTTAGTATGGAAAAGACTTCGCTCATTACAAAAGATATTCGAATAATTTATAGTATGATTAAATTGTATTATTCTTTTCTGTATTGCAATAATAATGTGCACATTGCTCTATATTATATTGTATAATAATAACAATAGCAATAAAGTTATTACATAGTATTTTTCTCGTTTTATTGCCCGAGTTCCAACGTATCCCTTTGCAGACTTTTACGTATTACCCTTTCGAATGAGTGGCTAAGTGGTCGCCTCTCAGAGTATCGGCCATGCACAACGCTGCTTGAATCGAAGGAACGCCGGAGCCAAACCCCGATCGCCCATCCACTAGTGTAGGTCGTTATTACATAGTATTAATCTTATTAAGGGGTTACGTGGGTTTGAACATTTTTAAAAGTCATTTTTTTAATTTTATTATTTAATATTACAATATGTCTAGAATATTCTCCCAAAGTTTTAAGTCAATCGGAGTAAAAGTCTAGGAGAGAGAGAGAGAGCCTTTGGGGATTCCCCCCGTTGGGAAAGACCGGCCGGGAGCGACGCACGTATACGCATTTTTCTCAAAAAACTATTTTTGAAGTCGGTGGACACGATTTCTCAAAAACTAATGCATCGATCTTATTGAAATTTTGCACACTTCTTCAAAATAGCATTAACTAGTGATTGAACGAAGGTTTTTTTCTTTCGATTACAACTAATTTTACAAGGCTATACGTAGTGTAAATTGTACCAAAAATTGAACTATTTCGCATATAACTCTGCCAAAAATTGAAATTCCAATTTTTTTTTAAATCCTTCCTTCAATCACGAGCTACACTTATCTACTGTCAGAAAAAAAATGGGTTTTCAATTTCAGATAAAGCTATCATGAGTTATCCTGACCACCACGAGGACACTTTTTTTTTCTAGGGTCTCCGGAAACCAGGTTCCACCGGCTGAATTTCCCAAATTTTTGGATGAAATTTTTTTTAAATATTGTTGAAATGTTGCTCTTTTATGTGCTTAACATTTTGAATAAAATAATTTATATATTATGTTTAAAAAAATAGAGAAAATATGCTTTTTTTGGCTTCGAAACCCACGTAACCCCTTAACCCTTCGTGGTCACCCTGGGTAGAATCGTTCCGTCGATCGATTTTTGGTGTAAATATATAATAGTTCCCGTCTTCGCATGAGACTATATTCACCATCTTACCTGGAGTTTGAAGTATCCTCTTACCATAAAATTTACCCTCTTCAGATGTCGGCGGAATAAATACCTTTTTTGGAACGCGTACTATGCTACTTTTTTCGCAAAAGTAGCATATCTAAGGAGTATCACGTTCAAATTTTAGGTAAAAATGTTGAAAATTCACGGATCTATGATTTTTTGAGCGAAAATGTGTCTTTTTTGCGTTTTCACCTCTTTATGAATTTTTTTTTACACGTCGCCATTTTATTTCTTATGAATGAATTTTTCGTACATCATCTAGAAAGTTCAAAGCATGTTCCGGAATTTTTTGAACCTTTTCGGACGGATAGTTTGGTCACAATACTTTTTTGAAAACTGACTCGGTAGAATCGACCCAAGTGTGATCACCGCGATTGAATTTGGATGTGTGACCACGAAGGATTAAAGTATCAATTATAAAACTATGACTAATTTTTCATATTACATATATATTTTTTGCATATAATATATATTCCTCCGTACCATAAGATTGTCCGGTTTTTGTGCGCGATAACGATTCAAAGGGAAAAACTTATGAGAAAGAGAGAGAGAGAGAAAGAGAGAGAGAGAGAGAGAGAGAGAGAGAGAGAGAGAGAGAGAGAGAGTCAGCGGGCTCTCGCGGTCCTGGCGGGATCGAATATAATATGGACGGGTTTCAGAGCAATCTGTCGCCGGCAAAAAAATTGGGAAACATTTGGTCGTTTCCGGGCTTTTTCTACACGTACCCCGATCCTGTATATACACGTGATTCGTTTTTCACCCTACAACTCTCTCTCTCTCTCTCTCTCTCTCTCTCTCTCTCTCTCTCTCTCTCTCTCTCTCTCTCCCTCTCTCTCTCCCTCTCTCTTTCTCTCTCTCTCTCCCTCTCTCTCTCTCTCTCTCTGTCTCTGTCTCTCTCTCTCTCTCTCTCTCTCTCTCTCTCTCTCTCTCTCTCTCTCTCTCTCTGTCTCATCTTGTCCCTCCACGTGCTTCTTTCTTCGTTTTTTTTTTCGTGTATGCTCGATTTCTCTTACTCTGTATTCGCTTTCGGAAAAATTTCCCTCGCATAGGAATCGAAGAGAGGAATAAAAAAGGATTGAGAGACTCAATGTGTGTGTCTGAGAGAGAGAGAGAGAGAGAGAGAGAGAGAGAGAGAGAGAGCGAGAGAGAGCAGGTCTCTCTCGTATCGATCCTCCGGGATCAATGTGGGTATATCGAGTGCATCGAACAAAAAACCGGCCAAATAGGGCGATGTCCATCCGCTTTGTCCATTGCCCGCGTATTCACTCGTTCGTATACCCCCAACCCTACACACCCAACTCTTCCGTATATATTTCTTCCCCCGAATTTCAGATTCGATACACAAACGACGGATATGGTCCTGCATATATATATGGGGCATTCCATACCAATTCGACCTGGGTCTGACCCTCGACCCCTCAAATCTGGTTCCCGATTTTTCCTATCATTACTCTCACTCTATCAAGCAATGACAATTTTTTTCAGATTTTTCAAAATAAATTTGAGCGCGTCATGAATTTTTGAATTTTTTTTTGAACACCTCGATGGCCATAATCGAAAAATCTGAAAAAATTCCCAAAAATACAGTGTTAGATATAAAAAATGTTGGTGTAAAATTCATAATGTCTGGGCTTTTGCTTCAACCCGTTTTTTTAGCTTTTTGAGCAAAAAAAAAATGAAAAAAATAAGAAGCACAGGTCAATTTACTGTAGACTGTTGCTCGAAATTTTGTATGCATAGTACCAGATTAAAAAAAAAAATTCTCCGATTTTTCTAAAGAGTATTTTGTAATTTTCGAATTTTTTAATTTATTATGGTTGACAAAAACCCTAATTAAGGATTTGGAAATGATGCGAATTGCACTAACAATAAGCGTAAGATGCCTGGTGAGGTTCGGTACACTCTAAACTACTATTGAACTACTACTGTAGACAGTAGCTTGAATATTTTTGATGATAGCGAACGGTTTTTGGAAATTTTTAAGGATTTTTTAAAGCATTTTTTTCTGTAATATCATCGTAAAATCATGATTAATTAAAAGCGGTCATGAACAGTGATCGCTCTTAATTAAATAATTAATTATTTAATTTAAAATCCACAACATTATAGAGAAAAAAAATTTAAAAAGTCTGCAGAACCTTTTTATTATATCAAAAATCATTTGAAAGGCACATGTGATATAAAAATGTGTTGACGCATCTCAGATTGTCAGTGATGGAAATACTACTCTCTACGATGATTTCATTGTAGTTTCTGGAATAAAGCGTAAATAAAACCATGCGAATTGATGATTAAAATTGATATTGATTGTGAAATTAAAAATTATTTCCGCTCTTAATTATTTAATTAAGAGCGATCACTGTTCATGACCGCTTTTAATTAATCATGATTTTACGATGATATTACAGAAAAAAATGCTTTAAAAAATCATTAAAAATTTCCAAAAACCGTTCGCTATCATAAAAAATATTCAAGCTACTGTCTACAGTAGTAGTTCAATAGTAGTTTAGAGTGTACCGAACCTCACCAGGCATCTTACGCTTATTGTTAGTGAAATTCGCATCATTTCCAAATCCCTAATTAGGGTTTTTGTCAACCATGATAAAAAAAAAAATTCGAAAATTACAAAATACACTTTAGAAAAATCGGAGAAATTTTTTTAAAAATCTGGTACTATGGATACAAAATTTCGAGCAACAGTCTACAGTAAATTGACCTCTGCTTCTTTTTTTTTCATTTTTTTTGCTCAAAAAGCTAAAAAACGGGTTGAAGCAAAAGCCCAGACATTATGAATTTTACACCAACATTTTTTATATCTGACACTGTATTTTTGGGAATTCTTTAAGATTTTTCGTTAAATTTTTTTTTTAATTTTTTAAAAAAAATTTAAAAAAATTTTTTTTTTAAAAATTCATGACGCGCTCAAATTTATTTTGGAAAATCTGAAAAAAATTGTAATTGCTTGATAGAGTGAGAGTAATGATAGGAAAAATCGGGAACCAGATTTGAGGGGTCGAGGGTCAGACCCAGGTCGAATTGGTATGGAATGCCCCATATATATATATATATATATATATATATATGCATATGCTTATCAAAATACTCACATGCCTATCTGAATTCACACAGCAGTAAAGAAATCGACAAAGAAAGAAGTGCAAATTGAAAATGTATCGATTTTTTATTCCCTCCCCAGTCTCCGCAATCTCCCCGAAAAACACAAAGAGGATTATATGTGGGTTGAAAGGTTTGAAAGCGAAGTTTAGTTGAAAACGTGCGTGAAATTCAGTCGGAGAGGTGACCTTTTTCGGTCCACATTGAAAAAGGCAATTCACTGTTTTTTCTTCCTGGTAAAAAAAAAAGAAAATTACCCTCGTGTAGACGTAATAAAAAGAAAATATAGTTCAATGGGCAGGGGTGGGGATTAAAGTAATCCAGAACTGTCTAAAAATCGAGGCAATCGCCGGCGTACGAGCAGAATCGCGAACAAGCGATTTTGTTGCCCAGTGAATTCACGAGTAAAACGAAATCTAAATAACGCGTTTCGAAGGTGCCGATGAATTGCGCATGTACATCGTGTTTGGACGCGAGCTTGATGTTTTTATTTTATTTTATTTTTATTTTGCCATTTTTTATAGACGAAATTCGCTCCATTAAATTCGTGGCTCGAGCGACGAACGAAAATAACGCACGGAGGTTATCGCCAGTACAAACACGTTTTACTCTCCTCGATTTGTCATTCGAAAAAAAAGCAAAAAATAGAAAAACAAAACAAGAATCGTGGCGGCATGTGTAATTTGGAAGAACAATGAATTAAATGGTGCAGTATTGACTGGAAATTCTGACTGGTGCGTAGGAGTCGTATTTGTTTCTTTTTTTTTAATTCAAAGTATGGATCTATCATTTTTTGTTTAATTAAGGGAGACCACCAGGCTAGAGCCCGAAGGGAGGTCGAATTTTGACAATTTTTTATGGATACTCCGTTGATAAAATGAAAATTCCGTTTTGTGGCATTTATTCTACCTACCTTCAAATATCTTTACACATTTTTTCACAAAATTGCATAAGAAAATGGCGGCGTTGAAGCTGGATGAATCGAGTTACCTTTGTTCGATCGTGTTCTGCTGTCGGCAACATAACATCGGCAATTCTTCACCGATGTACTTGAAATTTTGTTTGGAAACTCATAACAACATTTCATATCGAAGTACGTAGAGGTTTTTTTATACGTTGAAAAATCTTTCCCGAAAAAAATTATTTTCGCCGATTTTTTTTCACCGAAAACAATTTTTTGTTTGTCAAACGTGCACCTTTTTGTCAAACCTCGTTGACATTTTTTTGTCAACAAGAAAACAAAGAATATCGATGTCAAAATCGATATTCTTTGACTTCCTTACGTACTTCAAGGATAAATCTTATCTAGAGCTTCAATTATTTCGAGTGTTCATTCCAGATGGAAAAATTGGAGCACTTCAGCTTCTTCCAGGTTCGGCGATCCCACGAAATCTTGCCAAAAAAATTGTAAACATACTTGAAGACATGTAGAATAAAGGCCACTGGTTGGAATTTTTATTCTATCAACTGGATATCGATAAAATTGTCGAAATGCACTTTTTTCCTGACTCTAGACTGGTAGTCTCCCTTAATGATGCTTGTTCGTGTGCATTCGCGCTCTTTTAGTATCCTATCCCTTTCACGTCTAGCCCACATTTGGATTGTACAATTTCCGGTTCCTGGAGATCGTCTAGGGCATCGGTCACCACGTCTTCTGCTGCACTACTATATCGCCTTTGCACGAGGGCACAAGGAAACTGTGGAAAACCTCGTTAAAACTGCCACTATTTATGGTGATTTTGTTAAATCGAATGTGAGCGAGTGTATTTTTTTCTCATAGGCTGTAACAAAAAAATATTATTTTCTGTTCAACTTGATTTGAACAAAAAATCTCGACGAAAGAACTTGCATAAGAGACAGAGGAATTGTGCAATGCTGTGAACCAATGAACAGGACTCCACGAGGATGCTACATCATGGTGATGGTTGTTTTCCGATCGTGCCTGCTCATGACGGAATATATCGGCCGATTGATATAATCGAACGACTCATATTTCCTTCTCTCTCTCTCTCTTTCTCTCTCTCTCTCTCTCTCTTCCCCTTCAGTATTCTCTTTAAACGCCACCAGCATGGCGTTCTTGTTTTGATTGCCATTTATAACAGTCCACAAACCTATCGGGTATATTTCACCGCAAAATAAATTTCACCCTGAACAGAGACGCAAGTTCTCGTGTGAAATGGACCGTGAACGTTTATGCCTGCGAGAGACTAAAAATAAAATACACAAAGGATAAAATTCATTTTGAAAGTAGGTTAATATTCGGTATCAAAAAGAGGCTAAGTCTCTTCAGCTCCAATGCGGATAAATACAGTTCGAATGTAGGCTAAAGTTAGGCTCAAATTCCAATGGAAAACAGGGTCCAATTTCGACCGAGGAATAATCGAGTACAAATAAAAATCCCGAGTTTTCTCGTTCGATTCTTTGTTTATCAGAATTCACACTTATTCTTTGTAAAAAAAGATCAAGCTTAAAAATATAGAGAATTCGAAATTTCAGGACCCTCGGTTGAACTCGTGAAAGAATACTTTTTTTTCTCGAATCGACGCGATGGAAAAGAAATGGTACGGTTGCTCAAAATGTATCCGATATATCGGTTCGTTTGGTCGACCTAACGATCCCCTATTGGGTCTCCACGATATGGACAGTCAAAGATAACGCGTATTCGCGCTGTTCCGGATAAATGACGATACGAATCTGTTTCTCTTTTCCTCCCGTACTCTCTCTCTCTCTCTCTCTCTCTCTCTCTCTCTCTCTCTCTCTCTCTCTTTCTCTCTCTTGCTTTTTCTCTCTCAAAATACAGATTTCAAAGATAGAGAATTTTAGTTCCTGGCGTTAAAACGCAAGGGTGCGATTGATCCGCAATTTTGCCGTTAAAAATTGTTGGAATTGTCATCATCTATATATTGGATGAAGTAAAAAGTTCTGAGCGTTTTCCGCTAGACGTCTTTAGTGAGCCATATCTCACGATGTATACATCGCATCGGATCATACTATACGGCGATTTAAAGGTGACATTACGCTTCGAAAGAAGTTCTTTGACAGTTTTGTGTTTGGTGAAGCCAGTTGTGTGTTACAGCGTTCCAAAATGGAGGTAAAAAAAAAGAAAATTGGATACATTCTTCAGTACCACTACGACCAAGGTGAAAAGACGGAGCAGGCGGCCAAAAAAATTTGTGCTGTTTATGGACCCAATACAGTATCGAATGCAACAGCAAAGCGGTGGTTTCAACGATTCCGTTCTGGTAATATAGACGTCGAAGATGAGGCACGCTCTGTTAGGCCAATCGTCGAAAATGTCGATAAAATCATGGAAATCGTCGAGTCGGACCGGCATGTGAGCACTTATTCCATTGCCCAGGAACTGAAGATTAGCCAGAAAACCGTTTGGAACCATTTGCATAAGGCTGGTCTCAAGAAAAAGCTCGATGTATGGGTGCCACACGAATTGACGCAAAAGAACCTTTTGGACCGAATTGATGCCGTTTTGCTATGTGTTTGGTGGGATTGAAAGGGAGTCATCAACTATGAGCTGCTCCCATCGGGCCAAACACTCAATTCGGACCCCTACTGTCAACAACTGACCCGATTGAAGCAGGCGATCGACCAGAAGCGGCCGGAATTGGCCAATAGAAAGCGCGTTGTGTTTCATTAAGGCACGCCAGGCCGCACACATCTTTAAGGACGCGCCAGAAGCTCCGAGAGCTTGGATGGGAGATTCTATCGCACCTGCCGTATAGTCCAGACCTGGCACCAAGCGATTATCACCTTTTCAAGCATTTGAAAATTTTTCTTGATGGTACAAAACTGGCCTCAAGAGAGGCTTGTGAAAATGAGCTGGTCAAGTTTTTCACCAATAGGGACAAGGACTTCTTCAATCGTGGAATTATAAAATTGCCTTCAAAATGGACAAAAGTTATCGAACAAAACGGCGCATATTTGATCTAAATCGGATAATCCTAACTATGTTAATTTCATCGTCGAAATAAAGCGAAAAAACGCTCAGAACTTTTTACATCATCTAATATATACAGTGGGTAAAAAAGTATTGGTACACCGCGTGTTTTTCAAATTGTCCTACGAAAAAAAATAAAATGCTTTAGCATTTAATTTTTTTTAAAATTTTTGTCGGATTTATTATTTTTTTTCGAAAAAAAATATGCTAAAGTGTTTTGTTTTTTTTTCGCAGGATGATTTGAAAAACACGCAGTGTACAAATGCTTTTTTTGCGCACTGTAGAAAGTGAGAGAGAAAGAGGAAGAGAGAGAGAGAGAGAGAGAAAGGACACATATTCAGAACATCGAAAATGATTTTATATTCAGTTTGCACCCCGGCACTGAAACGGGTGTTATAAAAGCTTCTCGTGTGTGAAGGAGTCTCAGTCTAGATGGAAATGGTTTCGTGAATATACCAGATAAAAGTGCACGCAAAGCCGAGGTTAAGCTATACGTGAGGTTAACACAGAATAGTAAAATAAAGGAAAAAAAAAATACTACGATAAAACGTTAGGGCGAATTGAAGCAAAAAAGCATTTTCATTATCGCCGTTCGAACGATAAATTTTCTAATAAAAATTTAAGCGGAATCTTTTTTATTTTCCATTTCATTTGATCCAAGGTTTAATGGAATTCGAGTGGATTAGTTGCATGAGTATTTTATCACTTCGAGGTAATTGATTTTTTTCGAAATATAGTATCGCGTTATAATAATTATTATTTTGTGACGTTACACGGTACATTCTTAATTATTATATTTCCAATTGCATTTAATTCATTGAACTAATATTCTTGCATGAATTGTCTTTCTTTTCTTAATTAGGATTGATTTATGTGAAAATATATTCTCCGTTCGGATTTTGGTTTATATTGAAAAATGCGATTTATTTTATATCCCGCCTAGTACAGTTCCTTTATGGTGGTATCCTCCGAATAATTCCTTTGTAAGATCCTTAAATAAGATATACCGAGTTTAAAGCATCGCCCTGTCTTTCAACAAGCATAAATCGACTTCAACGTATAACTTTGTGAACATTATTTCTCGTATCCTCGGGGTATTGTGGTCTCGAACTGAGAATCACCGTTGGTAACGCAGTCGGCGCTTTTGTTACCACTCGGACAGGATTTCTCGTTTACGTTCTTATACAAATGGATTTAAAGGCCAATGAAAGAAACGTCAGACGTGCTTGAAAATTTTATGCTTTAACCGTTGTTTTTTTTGTCCGAATGATTTTTGACATTTGATAATTGTTAATTGCGCGAGAAGATTAATTCAACAAGAAGAATGTGAACAATTATAATCTGTCATACACTGGTAAAAAAAAGTTTTACTGAAATCAATGAAATACGTTTAGATGATCCTTTTTCATTTGAATTAACTAAAACTTTAGTAATGATTTTTTTTCTTCAAATTTCATTATACTGTTCCAGATATTTATTCGAAATATATATATATTTCAATCAAAATCTATTTTAAACAGTTGAGTAATGACACATGTATGTACTTCTAATGATTTTGGTATTATTTACTCAAAAATATATTTAGTCGTAGAGGCTAAATAGGTTTGTTTAGTTTTTTTTATTAAGGGGCCAGTCCACTTTAAAAAATTTCAAAAAATCGATTTGTTTTTACTGTTTTCGAAAGTACATACATTCAGAAATATTGTGTCAAAATTTTATGAAAATCCGAGCTCTCTAAGTATTTTTTTTTTACCTGAACGTCAGGACCTCATTTTGTCTACCTGAGCGTATAGCGCGCTCGGCCGAGCAACATTACAAACATCTTCCTACTCTTTCTGAGGAAGTACAGGAAGTTTTAAAACTTATTTACGAGGATCTCACCAAAACAGAACTGCTCGAAAGGTGTTTAGGTGGCCATACGCAAAACAATAATGAAAGTTTTAACAACTGCGTATGGAATATGGCACCTGAACACATGGTCAACGGCAAAAAAATCGTAGACATTGCCTGCAAAGTTTCCGCGTGTGTCTTTAATGAAGGATTTCGTCCAGTGCTTAAAATAATGGAAATAATGGGCGTCAAACTCGGCCCGATCGCCATCGGATTCGCCGACAATCGCGATGACGAGCGTGTTCGCTCTGCAAACCGCCGCAGTTCTGAGTGCTCAAAAGAGACCAGAACCAAACGAAAGCAAGCAAGACTTGAAGAAATCGACGATGATGAGCAATCAGAAGGGATTTTGTATGATGCAGGAATTGCCGATTGAGTTTAGGTAAGAGTTTTTCATAGTATAAACTTCAAACGCGTTTTTCTCGAAACAACGTTTTCAAAATCTAACTCCATCGTATCTCTAAAACGAATAAACCGATTCTATTGCAATTTGAACCACATATTGTAAACATGATTCGCAACAAGATGACCCTCGATGGTTTTAAAATTTTGATTTTTACTCTTTTTTTTGCGAAAAACTGCGAAAAAACGCGTTTTTTTTACTTTTTTCGTTTTTCATCTGTCATTTTTTTATTTTTTGATAAAACTTTATATCCGAGGGTCATTTTGTAGCTGGTGTCATACTGAATCTAATGGACTTTGATTTTTTTGTTTCAGACAAGCCGTTGCCGAGTTGTGATGGAGCTACCTAACCCACCTATTTTTGAGGCGTTACGTTAAACTATAGTTTTTGTACTTAAAAATGAATAAAAATGAATTAAACATTTTTTAAAATGTATTTCAAGACTTTATCTATCAAGCCCAACAACTTTTATATTCATATCTTTTATAAAATCCAAAAAAAAAAATCGCGAAAATAGCCTTTTTTTCGTGGCTCCAAAGTGGACTGGTCCCTTAACTAGCAAATTCATAGACGCTTCGCAGAGTAGTACGCTCAGTATTCGAAGTGTAGTGCAGGGCCCGAGGCTTCGCCCGCAAGCCATTTGTACTCTGAGCGAGCATATAACCGAGTACGCGATACGTATCGACGCACTACGAAATTTGCGCATTGTCATTCGTAGTCGGCCAATTATATTCTGAAAGATGTGAGAATTACACATTTTGTCATACCTACGCGAGAGGAATATCCTCTCGTATAAACCGAAATCGTAGTAATACAAAATATTTTTTATCAATTTTCACCATTGGGGATTGTTAACAAAAACCATAAATATGTATTGTATATGAGAAAATATGATGAACTGGCTGTAAATGGAAATACTAGTAATTCAAATACAATTTTTATTCGTTCGAAAGAACAATATATTTGAATTCGAAATATATTAACTTTATGCAAATAAAGATTCTTTTAATTCGCATCTATCTCTTAAGACATTACTTTTGCAGAAGGCCGTATTTTGTGGGCGCATAAGCCAGTGTCCGTTTCAATCCTTAGTAGATTACAGTGGCGCTTAATAAAAATAAGTTACAATCAATTATTATACCCAACGATGAACTGGAATAAAAAATTTCGCATAAATTTTGTAGACTTAGACATTTTTGCATGTTCTCTGCAAAGTCGCGATTTTCTAAATTCTTCAGCTAGCCTTAATTTTCTAAATTTAGGAATTTAGAATTTAAACTCTAAATTCCTAAATTTAGAATTTAAATTCTAAATTCTAGGAATTGTAAATTCCTAAATTCTAGGAATTCTAAATTCCTAAATTCTAGGAATTCTAAATTCCTAAATTCTAGGAATACTAAATTCCCAAATTCTAGAATTCTAAATTCCTAAATTCTGGAATTCTAAATTCCTAAATTTTTCTGCTAGTCACATTCGTATTCTAAATTCCAAAATTCTAAAATTCTAAATTCATAAATTCTAGAATTCTAAATTCCCAATTTTCCAATTATTATATCCAACGATGAACTGGAATGACAAATTTCGCATAAATTTTGTAGACTTAGACATTTTTGCATGTTCTCTGCAAAGTCGCGATTTTCTAAATTCTTCTGTTAATCTTAATTTTCTAAATTTAGGAATTTAGAATTTAAATTCTAAATTCTAGGAATTCTAAATTCCTAAATTCTAGGAATTCTAAATTCCTAAATTCTAGAATTCTAAATCCCTAAATTCTATAATTCTAAATTCCCAAATTCTTCTGCTAGTCACATTTGTATTCTAAATTCCTAAATTCTGGAATTCTAGAATTCTAAATTCCTAAATTCTTCTGCTGGTCACATTTTTCTAAGTTTTATCATAAATATTTTCTTTCAACATTCGGTGAACCCGTGTTTTTAACATCGTTGCGGAATTTTCAAAATTTGTTACATCCTTAGAGCCGTTTCTATCTAACATCTAGATTTATTTAGTATATAAATTAATAGATCGAAATGTGTCCGAATCGAAAGCATGTTATCTCCATAAAGTCGTGCTGCATAAATTAGACGATTCTTAAAGTTGTAATTTTCGTTGAAAGTTTTGAATTGAATAATCTACATCAAGATATGATCGACAATTTTTTTTTTTAAATATCCATGCAACAATAAGAATCGTAGTAGGGCGTGAGACAACGAAAACAATAATATGACTTAAAATGATAGTAGTTAAACCAAATAATTTTTTAACAGCGTATCAATTAAAATATTCGTTCGTTTCGTTTCAATTTTATGCAACGAATCGGAGGGTGAATTTTTAATAGTAAAAATTTCCTCACGTTCAACTATTTTTATACTTCCATCAATTCCGATAATTAATTAAATCCTTCCCCCATACTAGTAGAGTCGACAATGTACTTACTCTTGCAAAAACTCAAATTTAACGTCGCAAGCAATTGCGGTACATTTAAAATAACGTAACAATGATTGCGAGATAAGTAATTGGTGAAATTGTCGGGAGAAAAGCTCTTGTTCGTCTCGTCGCAATCGTGGCGAGTTTGACCCTTGAACGAACTGCTCGATTGGCCTCGTTAAGAAAAGTCAGGCGCATCGTGGACGATGAATGACGACGTTGCATCTCTGATGACGACACGATAGCCAAACTTTGTTATCGGTAGCGAGTTTTCGAAATTCCTTCGCTTCTCCTCCGCGCAAAATATATACGCGACACTAGACTCCTAAATTATGGAGAGACATTCCAGTGGAAAAGAAAAAAAAAAAGAAAAATCGATATCAAGCGCTAGATACTTCGCGATGCAATCATAAATCACTTTCGTCGCGATAAATTGGACTTAAAAAAAAAAAGAAGATCTGACGTTGGGAAGAAACGATTTTAAAGTTGAGTGAGAGAGATTAACGCCAAGGATATATGTCGAGCAGCGCTAACCTGAGCCAATACTTGGATGGGTGAAGGCTTGACCGAGCTGAAACTCAATGAAAGTATACCTATCTGCAATCGTCACAGGTTCTCCATAGCTTTCCTATACCCTCGTGAACACTAGTGTGTTCCGAAAGTTTAGCCATGGCAGACACTCTGGGGACGGTCCCCTAGCAACCGGAAATAATGAAGTGAAAAGTTTAGCTTATACTCAACTTCCCTATTTTACTTTGGGAAATACTCAACTTACTTATTTTCCTTTGGGGGAATACTCAACTTCCCCATTTCACTTCAGGGAATATTCAATTTCCCTATTTGACTTTGGGAAATACTCCACTTCTCTATTTTACTTTGGGGGGGTACTGAACTTCCGTATTTTACTTTAAACATTACCACACTTCCCTATTCTACGTCGGGATATTCTTAACATCCCTCTTCAACTTTGGAGAATATTGAACTTTCTTATTTTACTTTGGGGAATATTCAACTGTCCTATTTTACTTCGGAGGATACGCAACGTCCATATTTTACTATGGGGAATACTCACCTGCGTTATTATACTTTGAGGAATCCTCAATTTCCCTATTTTACCTTCGGGAATACTGAACTTCCCCATTTAACTTCAGGGAATACTGAACTTGCCTATTTTACTTCAGGGAATACTGAACCTCACTATTTGATTTTGAGGAATACTCCACTTTACTATTTTACTTTGGGCAGGACTCAACTTCCCTATTTTATTTTGGATGATGCTCAAGTTCCCTATTTTACTTTGGGTGATAATGAACTTCCCTATTTTACTTTAAAGAATACTCAACTTGCCTATTTTCCTTTCAAGAATTTTCCTTTCACTCTACGTCCCTATTGTACGTTAGGGTGTACTGAACGTCCCAATTTTATTTTGGGGAATACTCCACTTCCCTATTTTGATTTCAGACGTACTCAACTTTCCTATTTTACTTCTACGAATACTCAACTTACCAATTTTACTTTGGGGAATACTGAACGCCCCTATTTTACTTCAGCGAATAAATACTCCACTTTCCTCTTTTACTTTGGGGAGAACTCAACTTCCCTTTTTTACTTTGGATAATACTCAAGTTCCCTATTTTACTCTGAGGGATAATGAACTTCCCTATTTTACTTTAAAGAATACTCAACTTGTCCAGTTTACTTTGAAGAATACTTAACGTCCTTATTTTACGTCAGGGAGTAGGTACTGAACTTCCCGATTTTATTTCGGGGCATACCCTATTTCCATTTTAGAAGTACTCAACTTTCCTATTTTACTTTAGAGAATACTGAACTACCCTATTTTTCTTCTATGAATACTGAACGCCCCTATTTTACTTCAGGGAATAAATACTTCACTTTCCTCTTTTACTTTGGGAAGAACTCAACTTCCTTATTTTACTTTGAAGAATATTTAACGTCCTTATTTTACGTCAGGGAGTAGGTACTGAACTTTCCGATTTTATTTTGGGTCATACCCCACTCCCATATCTCGATTTTGAAAGTACTCAACCTTTCTATTGTACTTTAAAGAATACTGAACTTCCCTATTTTACTTTAAAGCATACTGAACTTCCCTGTTTTATTTAGGAGACTACTACACTTCCTTATTTCACTTTGGAGGATACACAACTTCCCTATTTCACTTTGGGGAATACTCAACTTCCCTATTCCCTCATTGATTTCCACCCCATGTACTCCAAATACCTTCGCTTCGGGAGAATAAAAAGTGTGTCAAGTGACAGTTTACTGCCAGTTATTTAATGTAAATTTATAAGTTTCAATTTTATCTTGTCGAACAAGGGCTTGTTATTTTCATCATTACGATTATTCTCACTGTGCAGACATGTCTGTGGGGAGCACACATCAATGGCGCCAAGCGGGCGATGGTGAGGAAGACCGGCGGCCAGGGACGGAGGGCAAAGACGTGGTCATGCGTCGTGACCCATGCTTTCTTCGAGGGGGATGCTGGTCTCTAGATTGGACAAAGGGCCCCACTGTGTGTGTGTTTGTGTGTACGTGTCGGCTCGTTAGACTGCCATGCAATGTTTCATATCTCAATGCAATATACCATGTACCAATCTCGATCCGTATCAACGCGCTCGTCTCAGAGCACAGAGATGCCTGAATATATATCCGATGAAATGGCACAACCGACGCGTGACTCGAGTAGGCAACGTTACGTATGAGTCACTCCGGGAGGAAGGCCCGAAGGGAAAATTCGAATGACCGTGACAGAGGGCGATAATGGAGCGAGAAATAAAAATCGCACGATTCACGAGACAGCAAATTGAGTGAGACGATGAAACCGTCCTCCATCACCGCTCAATGGCCAAACAAACTATTCCGATAATTCAGTACTATATGTCTCGGGTATAACAGCGTTTATTTTTGGAGGACGAAATTGAATTTTTGGGGTATCGGATGAAACATCTGATGATGATGATGATGGTGGGTAGCGATATTTGATTTTCTTTGCCCAATTGAGTTGTGAAAAAAAATGTTGGAATTTTCTTAGAATTGATCTTTTGTAATAATAAAACTGTATGTCAAAAGGGTTTTTCTTCGAAATAATTCTAAAGATAATTATTAATTGTTTTTATATCATGATAATTCAAATTTTTGGCGCGAAATGCCACGCTATCGACGCTGGCGCTTGTGACGTCACCATTCGAACGCGACCGAATAGGCTATGCATACGGTTTACACGCAAGTGTACACAAATGTGAAATTTGGTGTCGTTTTATATTTGAAAACATCTCGCGCGTTCTGAAAAAGTCGAAAACTAGTTTAATTTTCGTGCAACGATGCGTGAAAGTGATTAGTGAAAGCAAATCGAGTAATTTACCGACCGTGGATAACTGAACATTTTTAGGTTAGGAAAGGCTTGATAAATTGTGTCAGTTATTGCCGCTACGTATCATAAGCATTTTGAAAGAAAAAAAAAGGTATTAGAAGAAAATGTCAATACAGTTTATATTATAACACGTTTACGCTGACATCAAAGTGGTCTTCACAGCAAAAATAAATGGACGATGATTTCGGTTTGACACGTCGTGCTGCATCGAACCACAGATTTCGACGTCTTATGTCTTGTGGCACATCCAGAAATATTTATTACGAGCATTTTTCGTCGTATTTATACAAAGGGGAACGAAACAAGCCTTATACGATTTTGTCGTTGCCATCGTTGACAGAATACTCGTATTCCACGAGTAGTTCGTATACCGGCTTTCGAACGGTGACGTCACAGAGCACTCGGGTAACTTCGAATGCTCTCGGCGCGTTTTTGCCGAGCCGAACAGACCAACAATTTCAAAGTGCTATATCGTTGTTAATTGTTGAAAAAAAAAGAAAAATACTTTGCTTTAAAAACCGCACATAATCTTTACAATAAAAAAAAATCATTTCACAACTCAATTGGGTGACTTCCGGATTTTTTTGTTGAATTTTGTTTTCAAAGTTTCCTTTCTAGGCTCTTGCGAACTTTTACGAATCCATCCCTTTTCCTTTCACCCTAGACTTGTCACGTTGCCATTTCGAGTGCCTGAGCACTACTGTATAGCGTTTGCAGAAGGGCACAGGGAAACTTTGAAAAACTCTTGCCAATAAAGGCAATTGTATAGTTGACTAGTTTCTTTCCTCAGCAGAGATAAACTCGTGAGGGCAACAATTATATTGTCGGGAAATAAATTACATAACATTCTATACTTTTCGACCGTACTCCTCCTCTCGGCCTCCTTGCCGCACCGTTTATATTTTTTTCCTTTCCATCCTGTATTTATCCTTCCAACCCTCAGTTACCACGTCAAGGGAGAAGCAAGAGATCGAGGATAAGGATAACTAGGGAGACGTGCAACGAGATTAAGCTTTCCTTTCTCCTTGCCCATCCCACCTGTTTATCGCTCTTCTCTTCTTTATGCTTCTCAACCTTTCCCACCTCCTACCTCCCCCTAACCCTCTGCCACTGTATCACGAGTTACCCCCTGTGGAGCTTCTAACAAGCGTTCTCCGTACAGCATACTACACTGCAGCATCGTAGAATGAAGTCTAAGGTGGCAGCAAAGAAGCAGTAACATGATCGACCTACTTGAAAATAACGAAAAAGTATCGGCCCGCTTAAGAAACCGATGTAAAATTATTATTAATCAGATGAGAAGACCGACTAGTAGGGAATAGCCACCTGCTGCTACAAAGATCAGACCGCATTTTGCTAGGAAATCCTAAAAAAAAACTGCCAATCACCAACAAGTTCTAAAAACCATGGGGTAATCACTTGAAATTTATAAAAAAGAAACATCCAACGAAGTATGGAAATTGGCGATCCAAACTGTGACCACAAAAAAAAACACTATTTGCCACAAAGCCAGGAACATCTAACCGCGCGGTGGTTACACCGCATACTTCCATTGTTTATGGTGATCGATAACTGTGTCGGTGAACCTGCCCTTTCGTAAACGCCCGAGTGCTGAGACCCTCGGTATTGCCATCGTGGGTTTTCAATATCGAGAGTAAATACGACAGCCTTTGAAGTACATTCCTAGAACGATGATATATTAAAGATTCTGTCTTTGTAAACATTCTGCAGAGCAAATCTAAAAGGCTCGGATTCTCTACCCTTTTGTACAAACCGCAATCTGAATGCGGTACATCCAATCGACGTCGAGATTACCCCAAATTCATTTTTCGAGATGTTTTGTGTTGGGATTGCAATAACTCTCGTATTCTGTTAATAACTGTAGCCTGACGAGTGAAATAGGTGAGCAACGAGTTTCCTGGTGCATCAACTCGTTTGCCCTGGATGAAGGTGGAGAGCTTTCGGCGTTATGACTGAAGAGTGATATGCGGACGGAAGGATCAGAGGCGGACGCGATTGCATGTCCTCGCTCGTCCTATCTCTCCTGCTCGTGATACTGTGATGCTCACAGAAATCACTCTTGGATCATAATATCGCGACACGATGCCTAACCCTGCAATCCCCTCCTAACCCTATCTTCCTTCCTATCCCATTCCTCGTTAATACGATATTGCTCGTTAGCGCTAACAACTCCAGGCTCTCCTATAACTCCTGTATTACAGCCTGTGCACCTACGTCCTCGAAAATCTAGGTGTGCGCGTTGGAAAGCCACGATAACATGTATCACGAACATTCTGATGGAGTCTTCTCACAGGGATAAGTGTTTGCATCCCGGCGAATAATTTCCGTCCATCGAGAAGATTCTAAAGGAGACTCCACTTGATTCTTCTACGCCGTTGCCAACACTCGTAATCTTCCGCAACTCGTTTACCTTACCACTTCAGATGGTTATCGTGTTCCAGCATCGCTGGGACCAGCGATGTCTTTCCTTGTCTGACGATCGTCTCTATCGGAAACCGAAAGTGGGCCGTAATATCAGCTTATTGTCAGGCTAGATAGGACATTTGGTAGAAACGTTTCTTCGTTTCGAGACTCACACATTCCCGGATCAATGGATTAAGGGAGCCAGTGGTTTCAGTGCCTGATGAGGCACGTTGGAGTCAAGACAGTCGAATCGCTCGCGCGACTAAAGACTACAATTCGCAAGATCAACCTGGCGTTGAGAACGGTAAGAAAGGGAACGGGAGGTTGGCTCTTGGCGTAATCGGGCACTTTCCAGCTATAACCGAGCTGCTTTCCTGCCATCCAGAGTCATTCCGAGAGAATCCTGGACTACCCCAAGCTTTTCTGCCTGAAGAATACTGGTAGCCTACATTGGGGAAAATGGGGCAGCTCTACAGGGAGAGAAGACAGGAACAAAGGAATGGCAATGGAGCAGGGCTGCAAGGTCGTCATGGAACGACCCTAATTCCCGATCGGAATCTAATCCGAGTCTCTTAGGGGTCGTATGTGGCACCCCGCAACAGTCCTCATCCCCACTCATTCTGGGACATGTCGTGATTTTATTACCCGCGTTCCCATTTCGTTCTCCCTTACATTGTCAGCTGTCCTTGGCGACCTTTTACCAGATTGGTCTGCGTTGTGGGCCAGAGCCCGATGACCTTTTTCGCAAAAAAAAAAACTGCTCGTCAAATCCGAGAACAGTGGCGGGAGTAGCAGTTATAACGGAATGGTGGGTAAACGAATGAAGTAGGAAAATGGTGAACGGGTGTGTTTCGGATAGGTCCGGAAAAAGCAGCTTCTCCCGACATATGGGGTACCGGAAAAGCTAGGCCACGATGGGGAATGTCCCGGAGTGGCCAGGATCGATAGCCCGACACGCCATCATCCCTCTCCACCGGATCTCTCACCCCGCCCTATCCTTTGCCCCCTATGGAATTCTCTCTGCGTGCTCGGGGCGCCAAAACCAAAACGCCAACCTTTCCTATCCTTCCGGCTCTACCAAGCTCTCTCATCCCTCCTATTTCCGTACGCGCTTCCGGTTTCCCTCGGCCAACCTCCAACCCTCTCTCTGGTTCTACGAGAAAATTGCACACGGCCAACCGCCCCTGGTTGGATTGTCCCGCAGGGGTTGGAAAACGGAGCAGACGTGCTATCCAGCGTACTCAGGCCACATGATATCACGAGCTGGGATCGTTCGGTGTATGAGTAACTTGCTTTGTTTATTTCATCCATATCAAGCAACCCCTGACCACCGAAATTGTTGATTAAACATTACGACCCTCTGTTCACGAGTACAACCAAGTTTTTTTTTGGCTTCTGCAGTGATTTTCATGTAATAGGGTAGGGAGGGGCATATTGAGCAAGTTTGGAATTATCACCTTGTAATTCCTTAAGTCTGCCGTATAAAAATGAAACGTAAAAATGAAAAATGAAAATCCTTTGGTCAATAGGAAATTTATCTGGGAAAAACGTCTGTAGACGAAATTCCTGTTATCCTTATTGTTTCACAGATAATCGCTCTTAAATGACTAAGGCTATAATTTGCTCAACCTGTCCCAATAGTGGGGTAAGTTGAGCATGAGTATGAGGTAAGTTGGGCAAAGTTAGAATTGCATAAAAAATCAGACGTATGCAACATGATTTGGTACAATGCAGTAATAAACCAACAGTTGCTTATTAATTATTTAAGTTTCGAAATATTGACATTAATTGCAATGAACTTTGAAATCTTTTTTCTCATACAATGGTAGAAGAAAATCTTTCGATCACGTTTTTTTTTTTACTTTTGGGTGCAAAAATAATGAAACGTCCCGTGTTACCGTCTCGTGCACCGCTTGGCAACGGGCGATGGCATGATGTGTTCCCCTCCCCCATACCTCTCTTTTCGCCATTTGATGCACCCGGGTGCGGTGCTTAGTTTTCGTGATATTTCGATTGCCCAACTTACCCTACTGCTCAACATGCCCCTCCCTACCCTACCTCAACGGTAGGGTAGGGGGGGGCATGTTGACCCTCCCTACCCTACCAATCGCCTCTTTCTTTGACGCCTCATCAAATAGTTGTTACAACCCAACCCTGAAGCTATCCCAACATTTTTTCCTTCAGATCCGAAAAGCGCCGTATCAAATTCTATCAACTTTATACTTTTGCTTAACATGGCCAATAACTATGCAAATCTGGATAACAAGGGATCCTTTTACGTCCCAGAATACACAGATTGGGGTACTAAGACATAATCGACTCATCGAAAATACGGTGTTACATGCCTGCGCTTCGTCGTACTTTAAAGGATCGTAGGACAGAAAAATCGACCATATCTTTCGGAGATTTCTCAGAGGCACGGAATATCGAGTGAACTTTGCATCGGCATAAATTGTTCGCAGCGTGCAGCGGGGAAGGTAAACGCTTGGTTATACGGTCATGATCACCAGACACCAGCTGACGCATTTCTCTTGCGGAAAATCTTCAACCACCTCCGACACTTCTTCTTCCTGCACTCCAGCTCTGATGGAGGCAAAAACAAGCCCCACAACCGTGTCTCTCTCCAAGCCAATTATTATTGTGACAATAAAAACGATAACGTCAGAACAATCATAACAAAATAAAGCCTATATGATTTATTGGTACGTGTCATACAACTCATTGTATTCGTGTGATACAACTCAGTATTGAAATATTTGGCCTAAAAATAATTGGCGGCACATATTAAAAATTACAAAATAAATAACGCACAAGGGAATAAGACAAACATTTATCCAATTGCAATGAACATAGAAATTGTATTAAAAATAGTACCTTCCGTATTAGCGCAGAAAAAAGTAATCAATAACAGCATTTTTATGATAAATACAATCCCAGGAGATTTGTGTAGGAGAATTCGCTCTTCCCATTAATTTGTTCCTTTTTCTCTTGCCTTTGTTCTCAGGTTCGTCTCTCTCCCTCGTCCCTTGTGTACAACTAGAATAATGCGGTACGAAGTTCCCGGCTTCGCCCTCGCCTTCTTTTCACGTTTTGCTCGTCAGCGAATCAAGAGTTGAAGACCAATGACAAAAGTCTGCCTTGGCACACTAACACCACTGTACGCCGCATGGGCTATTTTGGTTGATTTTATGTATCAAGGGTTGAGAAATGGGTATATATTATACGTGTTATCTCAATTATTGGACAGCAAATATTATATAGATGGTTTTTTTTTATCTGCATTACGTTATTCGACTAAAAAATATTCAATATTCGCTATATTATATATTCATACCGACATTGATGGATGGGCAGTCGGGGGTGCGGCTCCGGCAGTCATTCGAGGTAAGCAGCGTTGTGCATAGCCGATACTCGGAGGGGTGACCGCTTATCCGCGCACCGAATGGCGCATCAACTAGTCAGGGGAAAGCCAATAGGAGTGATAGAAAAGCTTTCACTTGGGAAAGGCAATGCGTAAAAATCCGTAAGGGTATACGTTGGTACTCGGGAATAAAAAATCATATTGGGTGAAGTTTGACGGTTTTCTGTTTGGTGAAGCCAGTTGTGTGTTACAGCGTTCCAAAATGGAGGTAAAAAAAGAGAAAATTCGATACATTCTTCAGTACCACTACGAGCAAGGTGAAAAGGCGGAGCAGGCAGCCAAAAAAATGCTGCTGTTTATGGACCCAATACAGTATCGAATGCAACAGCAAAGCGGTGGTTCCAACGATTCCGTTCTGGTAATATGGACGTCGAAGATGAGGCACGCTCTGGTAGGCCAATAATCGAAAATGTCGATAAAATCATGGAAATCGTCGAGTCGGACCGGCATGTGAGCACTTATTCCATTGCCCAGGAACTGAAGATTAGCCAGAAAACCGTTTGGAACCATTTGCATAAGGCTGGTCTCAAGAAGAAGCTCGATGTATGGGTGCCACACGAATTGACGCAAAAGAACCTTTTGGACCGAATTTATGCCTGCGATTCTTTGCTGAAACGTAATGAAATCGACTCATTTTTGAAGCGGATGGTGACGGGCGATGAAAAATGGGTCACATACGAGAACAACCGTATGTGACCCATACGGGTCACATACGGCTGTATGTGACCCGTATGGGTCATAAAAAGATCATAGTCCAATCGTGGTGAGCCGGCTCAAACGATCGCCAAGCCCGGATTAACGGCCAAGAAGGTTTTGCTGTGTGTTTGGTGGGATTGGAAGGGAATCATCCACTATGAGCTGCTCCCATCGGGCCAAACAATCAATTCGGACCTCTACTGTCAACAACTGACCAGATTGAAGCAGGCGATCGACCGATAGCTCCCAGAATTGGCCAATAAGAAGGGTGTTGTGTTCCATCAAGACAACGTCAGGCCGCACACATCTTAACGACGCGCCAGAAGCTCCGAGAGCTTGGATGGGAGGTTCTATCACACTCGCCGTAGAGGCCAGTGCTGGCACCAAGCGATTATCACCTTCTCAAGCATTTGCAAAATTTTCTTGATGGTACAAAACTGGCCTTAAGAGAGGCTTGTGAAAATGAGCTGGTCAATTTTTTTACCAATAGGGACGAGGACTTCTTCAATCGTGGAATTATGAAATTGCCTTCAAAACGGACAATAGTTATCGAACAAAACGGCGCATATTTGATCTAAATCGGATAATCCTAACTATGTTAATTTCATCGTCGAAATAAAGCGAAAAAACGCTCAGAACTTTTTACTTCATCTAATATATTCATTATCTATTCATATAAGACAGTTACGTGACCGGCTGACTGAATAACTGACATATTGACAACGTCAGCCTAAACCGCTGAAGATAGAGACATGAAATTTAGAAGATCCAGTGGAGAAATATTGTCTTGGACACAGTCCGATTCGGACTGGGATCTTGGTTTCTCAATCGGGATCCAGTCGGACATCGGATCGGATCCGGGAGCGAAATGTAACTCTCGCAAATTGGATTCCAGCCAGGATCCTTATCCGGAACTATGCAGGACTCTAGTCAGAGTCCAAATAGAAGCTTTGCATAGGATCCAGGCTAGAATCCCGAACTTTTAGAACAAGATCTAGTTCGATATCGAATCGGATCCCAGGGATGAACGTAAAAATCATCAGGAGATACCGATCCGTATCAACTGGAGACGCTGGACGTTTTCTGAATTCATTTATTCAAGAATCCGAAAAAGATTAGATAAAAATTGGTGCTACAGTATACTTGTCAAAACTTATATATTTTAATAATAGAATTTCCAACAATATTCTTTACATTTAATTTAAAATTTCGAAAAAAAACCAATATATACACCTTGAAAAACTTATCTTTCCTGGAGAAACGTGATCTAGGTTATTTATTCTAAGTAATTATATCTAAATCAAATAGAGATCGTTCGAACGAAGAAAATATGTATTTAATTTTCTAAGAAAAACGTATTTAATAGCTATTTGAAATATGGATTTCAAATTCTTGCCACCACGTCTCCACCTTGTGCTGAGGCGGATCTGATCGAAACTTAGGTATGGCTAAGAAATTTCTGCACTGGATATGTTCCTTAAAAGGTGTAGAGGTGCGCTAAAAAAGGATTTTTCGAAAACCAACTCCTAAGAGGGTGAAATTAGGTGTAAAAGTTTGTATGGGAAACTGTATTCTTTGCGTGTATCAATTTGAAACTTGGTATAAACATTTTTCAAAACAAATAATAATACTCATATTTTAGGGTTTTTTTTTAAAACAACCCCTAATTAGGAATTCAACGGGGTGTTGAAGTTTGTGTGGGAAAATCGAATTCCTTGCTTTTATCTGAATGACATTCGGAACATGTGTGCCTTGAAAGGCGTAGAAGTGCACTAAGCAATGATTTTTCGAAAATCAGCCCTTAAAAGGATGAAACGAGATGTAAAAGTTTGTATGAAAAGTTGTATTGTTTGAGTGTATCAACTTGAAACTCTTGAAACTATAAATATTCGTCAAAACAAATATTAAAACGTATATTTTAGGATTTTTTAAAACAACCTCTAATAAGAGGTGCAACTGGTAATGAACTTTCTTTGGGCCAAATTCCACTCCAGGTATATACAAAATGCAATATTATCAGTATATAATATTTATTGCATTTACCAATCGAGTATTCTCTATTGGTAAATCTTCTCTACCCGGAGTGGTCCATACCCTCTTGACTTTGGTTTGGACGGCTTTTGAGCATTTTCACAAGAGATGCGAATGAATTGAGAAACGACTGTGTGTACGTTGCCCCGGAAACTTTGAAAATGAAAAAGGAAACGCGAGGCGAGAAACTTCGGTTTGGAATCGCAAACGCTCGATGGTATGAGAATTGGCATTTCCACAAGACGCAAACACAATACGAGTACGCCCACGGAAATCCACACAAGTACACAATGTGCACAAAGGTGCTGGATCTCAGACTACTCTGCATTTCGATGAAGATTCGAGGGGATTTTCGAGCGTCAGAGAGGAGGCGTGTTGAAGCTCTCGAAGCTTTCGTATGTACGAGCGGCATTATCCGTTTCTCTTAGAATCAGACAAAAACCTTCCGGGATTCGTTCGCTGAGTGTACCGACTACCAAACAGTATGGGAATTCTGTGTGGTGACCATTTTCGTACCTACGATTTTCTCTCGTCCGTACGCGTGGCTATGAAAGAAGTGGCGCAAAATGGACCACTTTTTAGAAGTCACGTTTGTTCTAGAAAAAAAAAAAAAACCCACTGTGAGCTTCACTGCATTTGACGATGATGAAAACTATCGACACAAGAATGTAAGAGTATGTCGAATACTTACGAATAATTTCATTTATATTTTATGCTGTAAAATCTCTGTCAATGGTGGAATTTTTTTTCTCCTCTAGATATCGTCTGAAAAAAAAATTCTTTTGAAAAAAGGTGATAGCTCATAGTAATAGCGTAGGAAAAAAAAAATAGAATGACAGCTGTTCGCAAAATAACTTAAATTTTTACCAAACTTTGAGTTTTTAAAATTAATAAAAAATTAATTTTAATGACCGGGGAATCCAATGAAAAAATATACTATGCCACATCCGAGATAATATTATAAAGAATATGTGTTATAAATTTAATCAACATCGGTTGTGTAGACCTCGAGATATTTTGTCCACCACTTTAAGGGGTTACGTGTGTTTGAAAATTTTAAAAAATCCATTTTTTAATATTTTATTATCTAATAGTACAATATGTCTAGAATATTCTCCCAAAGTTTTAAGTTAATCGGAGTTGAAGTCTAGGAGAGAGAGCCTTTGGGAATTCTCCCCCGTTGGGAAAGACCGGCCGGGAGCGACGCAGGTATACGCATTTTTCTCGAAACACTATTTTTGACGTCGGTGGACACGATTTCTCAAAAACTAATGCACCGATCTTATTGAAATTTTGCACACTTCTTCAAAATAGCATTGACTAGTGAATGAACGGAGGTTTTTTTTTCGATTACAACTAATTTTACAAGGCTATACGTAGGGTAAATTGTACCAAAAATTGAACTATTTTGCATACAACTCTGCCAAAAATTCAAATTTCAATTTCTTTAAAAACCCTTCTTTCAATTACGAGCTATACTGATCTACTAACAGAAAAAATTTGGTTTTTTAATTTCAGATAAAGCTATCATGAGTTATCCTGACGACCACGAGGTCACTTTTTTTTGAGGGGTCTCCGGAAACCAGGTCCCACCGGCTGAATTTCCCAAATTTTTGGATGAAATTTTTTTTAAATATTGTTGTAATGTTGCTCTTTTATGTGCTTAACATTTTGAATAAAATAATTTATATATTATATTTTAAAAAAGAGAGAAATAGAGAAAATATGCTTTTTTTGGCTTCGAAACCCACGTAACCCCTTAAGAAGAGGGTCCTACTAAACGACTCATACCACCGCTGTTTGTAATTTTTTATTTTAATTTTTTCATGAAATCTAAAATGTATTTGTAAAAACAAAAAATATAGTATATATTGAATAGTCGCGTAAATTTATTTATTTATTTTTATACCTTTTTTATAGCGTATAGCGAATGCAATTGAAACTCGTTAAAAAATGGGCGTCTGTATTGACGTAGGTCTTCCGCAGTTTCCTCGTGCCCTCGTGCGTGACACCCAAAGGGGATGGCTCAGGGACTGGACTCGGTTAAGTGGCAAGTGTAGAATAGAACTGAAAGGCAAAGAATACTAAAAGACTGGTGATAAATATTAATAATATTTAGCTCTGTGTGAATTTCGAATGCGAAGAGGTTCAAAATTTACACTAATAGAATATTTGAGATAAAGATTGAGCAAAGATTCAATATGAATTCAAGGTTCTGTTTGAATTTCGGGAATTTTTTCGTCACCATGGTCCATTTTACCCCAAACCCTGCCATACGATTCCATATATACGTGCATGGGTGTAAAGGGGATGTCACCGACCAAGAGACTATGCGGTTGAGGAAAACAGCACTCGATCACGCCAGACTTCCTTTCCGCAAAGTCTTTTGCTGTCGGCGATCTCAAACGTAAGAGGAACCGGACGAAGACTCGTTTTTCACTCTTCATTCCCCTTTTTCACCTCGATCACGAGTCTCGTGAAGAGACTCTTGTTGTACCCAGCTCTTGAGAGAAAAAACGGCGGAAAATAAGGGAGTGAACGAGAGAGAGAGAGAGAGAGAGAGAGAGAGAAAGAGAGGCAATATTTCGAACCGAGGAGAATAAGGGGACAAAAAATAATCGGAGCGAAAATAAAATCAATCATCAATCATCAATATATATATATAAAAGGACAAGTCTTGACTAACTGACAGATCAACGCACAGCCTAAACCGCTGAAGATAGAAACATAAAAATTAAACAGTAGTTTCCTTGTATGATGTGACCTCCCACTGAGAAAGGGTTTTTTTGGAAATCAACCCCTAAGGGGGTAAAATGGGGTATGTGAGTTTGTATGAAAATCCATCATTTGTTAAATTAAATTCATGAAAATTGGTATTTAGCCTTTTGGTTGGTAATTAAGAATTACGTGTTTGAGCGGTTTTGGAATATCATCCTCTAAAGGGATAAAATAGGGGATGAAAGTTTATATGGCCGTTCCAAGGGCGATGAGAAGTTCACTTATTTCTAATTATTAGATGAAGTAAAAAGTTCTGAGCATTTTATCGCTTTATTTCGACGATGAAATTAACATAGTTAGGATTATCCGATTTAGATCAAATATGCGCCGTTTTGTTCGATAACTTTTGTCCATTTTGAAGGCAATTTCATAATTCCGCGATTGAAGAAGTCCTCGTCCCTATTGGTAAAAAACTTGACCAGCTCATTTTCACAAGCCTCTCTTGAGGCCAGTTTTGTACCATCAAGAAAATTTTGCAAATGCTTGAAAAGGTGATAATCGCTTGCTGCCAGGTCTGGACTATACGGCGAGTGCGATAGAACCTCCCATCCAAGCTCTCGGAGCTTCTGGCGCATCGTTAAAGATATGTGTGGCCTGGCGTTGTCTTGATGGAACACAACACCCTTCCTATTGGCCAATTATGGCCGCTTCTGGTCGATCGCCTCCATCAATCTGGTCAGTTGTTGACAGTAGAGGTCCGAATTGAGTGTTTGGCCTTATGGGAGCAGCTCATAGTGGATGATTCCCTTCCAATTCCACCAAACACACAGCAAAACCTTCTCGGCCGTTAATCCGGTCTTGGCGATCGTTTGGGCCGGCTCACCGCGATTGGACCACGATCTTTTTCGGCTGTTGTTCTCGTATGTAACCCATTTTTCATCGCCAGTCGCCATCCGCTTCAAAAATTGGTCGATTTCGTTACGTTTCAGCAAAGAATCGTAGGCATCAATTCGGTCCAAAAAGTTCGTTTGCGTCAATTCGTGCGGCTTCTTCTTGAGACCAGCCTTATGCAAATGGTTCCAAATGGTTTTCTGGCTAATCTTCAGTTCCTGGGCAATGGAATAAGTGCTCACATGCCGGTCCGACTCGACGATTTCCATGATTTTATCTCGACATTTTCGACGATTGGCCTACCAGTGCGTGCCTCATCTTCGACGTCCATATTACCAGAACGTAATCGTTGGAACCACCGCTTTGCTGTTGCATTCGATACTGTATTGGGTCTATAAACAGCACAAATTTTGTTGGCCGCCTGCTCCGCCTTTTCACCTTGGTCGTAGTGGTACTGAAGAATGTATCGAATTTTCTCTTCTTTACCTCCATTTTGTAACGCTGTAACATACAACTGGCTTCACCAAACACAAGACTGTCGAAGAACTTTTTTTAAGCGTAATAAAGACATCTAGCGGAAAACGCTCAGAACTTTTTACTTCACCCAATATTTCTTTTACGTTTTCAATTTCTATTTCTATTTATTTCGACATCCACGCGGACGAATTCGCGGGCAAACGCTAGTAAAAACTAAACTGCGAGATGATTCTTTTTGCTCGTTCAGAACTTACAAGTTTCATTATATCATTGATCCTCCAATTTCCAGATCAATTCTCAACTCAATGTATCATCACTGTTATTAATTGTTCAACCTATCGTTGTTATCTTGATTTTCATTTATTATCTGACGCGTCATAATTATTTTTTTATTCAACGTATATTATTTATATCCTCATTATTTATCATTCAACGTATGATTATTATCATCATTATTATTTAATAATCGGCGTAAAAAATAACACCCTTCGATTGTCTGTATATATTGCATTCATTGATAACCCAATATTTTTTGTGTCGTTTAAACATTCGACTAACCAGGAGACTTTACGATGGAAAAATCAATTAGTAAAAATATTCTCGATCGTACGTATAAAAAATGTACGCACTGTGTTTCATTTTTTTTTCACCACCGCGTGAAGGAAAAACGTGTTTTGAATGTAAAACAGGCCATATTGTCTAATTACCCTGAAATATCTCGGTTCGAACACCATCGGCATTACGAGGTAGCCTCCCATCGTCCATCCCTTCCCCCCGGCTTGATTAAAAAGACAAAAGCCGATAATTGAAAGGGCGGGGAGCCGCGCGGGGCGGGGGGGGGGGGGGGGGGGGGGGGGGGATTACCTAGTCTTCGCGTTGTACAGATGTCCAACAGAATCGTGGAAAATGTACGAGCTCGTTTTGTCCCCACTCGGGCAAATTGAGTGAACATTTACGCCATTCTTCACCGGTGGATTTTCCACAAGTGAAAGGAATTTTTTTTTCGTTCGTTTCTTAGAAGAAAAAAAATAGAAAAACCTTTCAAATCTTCGGGATCGCGGAGAAATTGCGAGGGCGACTCGCGGCATTATTCTTTTGTACCTTTACAGCTGCGGGAATTTCTTTGAGAAATAAATTCCATTTATTTAAATTTAATTGGAAAAAAATGTCACGTTACTTTTTGTATCAAGCGAAAAACATTTTTCGAAAATTCTTCGCTTTCATACACTTCTGTATGCATCGTTGATTAAATCAAAATTTTGAATATTGACACGAACATTTTTTTTGAAAATAGTTTTACAACTAAATGCAACGGCCAATTGAAATAATTTTTTTAGCATAAATAAATGTGGGACAATGTCGCTTTAGGTTTATTTGGATTTCTCAAAACCCAAATAAACAAAGCCTATCCAAGATAAATAATTTTCGAAGAATTTTTAAACTTCATGTTTTGCTTATGTTTGTTGGGTTTCTGCTTCCTCCTTCGCCCTCGAGCTTCGATAAATTTTGAGATTTCAAGACGAATGTTTTTACTCACGTGCTGTAATACTCGAGCAAGTTTTTAATTTCGTAAAAATTATCTTCTATTGCTTTCGAAAAAAAATTCTACTCACGATGTTTTAAAAATTATTTTCAAAAAGCGAATGAAGCTTGACGAGAAAACTCGTTTTTTTTTATCTCATCTCTGGTGGCGAATTGACAGAGTGTCTTGGATGAGAAAAATCGATGACGTCACGTGTCGGAATCTTTCGTCCTTTAAGGCTCACCCGTCAGCCGGAGCTTTTCTTCCTCGCACCCGGGTCTTCCAATAAAAAAATACCGCGGAAGCCGAACGTGCAAGACCAATAAGTCGAGTCTGTGCAATCTCACTCCCTCATGGTCTCCTCGCTCCACTTTTATCCCCATCGGCCATCATCTCTCTCTCTCTCTCTCTCTCTCTCTCTCTCTCTCTCTCTCTCTCTCTTTCTTCGAGCACGGTTCTTTCGAATTTTAAGGATAAACCAATATATAGATATACATAGTAAACGAATTTTTACGACTCTTGGACCAACGAAAATGCGAGAACTCGTGTATAGAAACAAGAAATTTCCTCTTTTTCTTCTCTATCGCCTCTTTACTCGCGAAGTTACCTTCGCGAACGAAATTACCCGTAAATTTTTTATCAGCCCTTAATCTTTTTTCACGCTGCCGGTAAATAAATTCGTTGCGAGAAAGAAAAATTACGAAAAAACCATCGGGTGGTCGATTTTATGTTCGTATTTTTTTTTTTTTCTCCACTTTTTCCAAAGACGATCTATTCTACAGTGAACGAGGCCATGAAGTGTTTGAACCACGATGTCCTTTTCATCCGTGTACATAATAACTTTGGGAGAAAACTTTGTTCTTTGTTGCGGAATTTTTCAAAAACTCGATTATCATTGTAGTTGTTACGTTTCGCGTTATTATTATTATTGTACTCTGTACTCTTGTCACTTTGAGGAAACTATTGGAAAAGTTCTGTCTACACGATTGGTTCAACAGCTTTGCGAGTCGAGCCTTGGCACTGGTCCTACCCCTAATGGGAATCCCATGTCTTTCCAACCTGTACAAGGGAGCTCTGCTCTTCTGCATTACAGAGTAATGACTATTGGCTAGTGAGAACTCTTTCATTATTATTGGTTAATCTATTTGTAATAATTTCTTTATAATAATGAATATGAAAATAATAATAAAAAATATAAAAATAATAATAATGATATTCTTTCTTGCAGATTTTTGCGAAACGTGGAGTTTCGACGATCCTACGGAATTCCATTCGCAAGACCCAGGGTGAGTAGATGCGAATTTTGAAAAATTATTTTCCGCTTTCAAAACGAATAGCGAATAAAAAAGTATTGATCATGCAAAAATCATAATTCCTCATGAGTGTTGTAATGTTTCTAAATTTAGTTATGAATCTCGACTTTATTAGACTTGTTATTAGAATTACGAATATTATCGATCAAATAATCAACCTCGGCTGGAGCAAAGCTGTTACATTAAAATATCGTGAACCTCAAGGTGAATTATCATGACAAATAAACCGGAAAGTAGAAGAGAATATCTCAAACTCGAGATCTCTGGTTAAATTATTTTTAGCCTTTTCACTCTTTTTCCCTCTCTCTCTTTCTCTCTCTCTTTCTCTCTCTCTCTCTCTCTCTCTCTCTCTCTCTCTCTCTCTCTCTCTCTCTCTCTCTCTCTCTCTCTCTCTCTCTCTCTCTCTCTCGCTCTCTCTCTCTCTCTCCTTCTTCGTCTCTCCCTCTCTCTCTCTCTGCGTTGCCCTGTAATAAGCGAGAATACGAACGAGCTTTCTCTTTGAAATTTCGCCCGAGAGATAGTGAGCGATGTATATATATATATATATATATATATATACATATATATCCATGCACACAGACACAAACACATACGCACACACACATATATATTATATGTATAAGAAAGCTGTATAACCGACGCATATTTGGCAAAGAGCTTTTTACATCGGCGAACATGCAAACTTATCGCGTGTTTCTCTCACAATTCATACCTTCTAGAGAACCGACAGTCACACTGCTAAACAGTATGGGTTAATAGTTTGGTATATGAGAAAAAAAAGATCGCAAGCTCAACTGGAATGGGCAGAGGAAAAGAGGTAGAGGTAGAGCGAGAAAAAAAAAGAGATGGCAAGAGAGAAAGAGAGAGAGAGAGAGAGAGAGAGAGAAACTACAAAAAAAAAGTTTGCTCATTTATGACGACTCTACACACAATGAAATATCTCCTTGCATCAACGAGCCATATGTATGTGCGTGTGTGTGTGTGTGTATGAATATACAGGGTGAGGCACATAAAGTGTTACAGAGCAATAGCACTCAAACTATTGATCATATCCAAAAATGTTTCAGATAAAAGTTTCAATGTTCGAGAAGGCCGTCATACTGGGCCACACTATTTTTTTATCGGTGGAGGCGCTGAAGCTACGTCAAGGTCAACTACACTTTTTTAAATGGAACCATGTATTTTTTTTTTCGATGACATTATTACCGATTTTAAGACGAATTCAGTGACCTACAACACAAGGTCATTCTAGTCACGCAAAGTATGAAAATAGTCGAATAATCGAAAAATATCGGAATAATCACTTTCAAAGGATCCAGTAACCTTGGTTTGGGTCTACCTACAGAAGATGCTCGAAGTGATGACCCTCGACTTGTAAACACTTGTTTGATCGCTGTTTTCATTTCTTACGATACCAATGTTTCTTATCGGCAGCAAGTACGCATTTTCTGTTGACATATCAGTCAGTCACGCATTACCTTCTAATGTGAGTACATCGGATCGCGAAAATGAACGATTTTCAAGAATCTTTTGACATGTTGATGGTGCTGGGGGAATGCCGTAAACATTACAGAAACGCCCAAGATTTGTATGCGGCTCGTTATCCGGATAGGCAACAAAAATCGCACATGGCTTTTAAGCGATTAGCTGACCATTTCTGTCGCTTCGGTACAGTGAAACAAACACGAGTCAAACGTCCACCGATTGTTAATGAAAATAATGCGGCTACTATCTTAGCTTTTGCTGCACTAAATCCACATACGAGCAGCAGGCAAGTGGAAAGAGAGAGTGGAATTAGTCAGTGATCTGTATTAAGAATCTTACATCAACAAAAGTTCCATCCGTATCGTATGTCATTACATCAGGATTTGTACGGCAATGATTTCCTAAATCGCGTCAATTTCTGTAACTGGATTCGTAGAAAAATGCGCACAGATGTCTCATTTTTGAGTCATGTGCTTTTTTTCTGACGAATCTAACTTCACAAATACGGGAAATGTGAATAGGCATAACATGCAAGTTAGACGGTCTTTTCATCAGCGAATTAACAAGTGCTTACAAGTCGAGGGTCATGACTTCGAGCATCTTCTGTAGGTAGACCCAAACCAAGGTTAGTGCATCCTTTGAAAGTGATTATTCCGATATTTTTCGATTTTTCGACTATTTTCATACTTTGCGTGACTAGAATGACCTTGTGTTGTAGGTCGCTGAATTCGTCTTAAAATCGGTAATAATTTCATCGAAAAAAAAATACATGGTTCCATTTAAAAAAGTGGAGTTAACCTTGACGTAGCTTCAGCGCCTCCAGCGATAAAAAAAATAGGGTGATCCAGTATGACGGCCTTCTCGAACACTGAAACTCTTGTCTGAAACATTTTTGGATATGATCAATAGTTCGAGTGCTACTGCTCTGTAACACTTTATGTGCCTCACCCTGTACATCGGTGTAACTAATATATTTTATACAGGGTAGAAAATCATCGGAAGTCTCTCAGCTTGTAACTGCCGCGGCTCCCGCCACTTGCCCTCGTGTGTAACACACATCCCTCTGACGTCACGATCGAGCCACGCGATGAGCGCCAACTTTGCTGTAATTTCATGGATCGAGAGCGCGTGCCCGCGAACCAGGAAGTTACTAATCGCGTTCTTACTACTACACGCTCGCTCGAAACTCGCACCAGCATACCCTTCTTTTTCGTTGTAAAAACCCCTATTACAATATACATATATATATATATATATATATGTATAATAGACGTGTAATAGCCTCATTAATCGAGATATATCCAGAGTTTTTCGCGTGTCGTAAAACTCCCGTCGAAGAATACAATATTTCGAGCATCCTTTTCGTGCCATATGCGTGTAAATGAAGAAAAAAATCCTTCGAGGCGTGATCCCACGAGGAACTGCTAACTCGTAAAAAAAAAAACATTTCGTGTTTTTGCATGGCTTTGTTTTGTATTTTTTATATGTCACATCGTAAATAGCTGAAGTTTGGCAGTGTGAGGATGCGGCGGGAGGCGAGAGCAAAAGAAGGGAAGAGGAGAGAAAAAAGGTGTTTGCCGAAATGAAGGTGGCTCTGTGTTATAATGTAATGAGGGTCGCGGTTTTTGTCAAGCCACTGCGAACCTTTTCTTATGTATATATATAATAATAATAATAATGATAATGATGACCACGATGACGATGATGATAATGATAATAATAATAACAAATAATATTGATAATTTTCTTCTGATGATAATAACAAATAACACGAATATATATAATACTGGCTTCCGCCTGCGGCTTCTTCGGCGTGGAATTTGATCCCATATATATATATATATATATATATATATATATATATATATATATATATATATATATATTGGGATACTGAATAAGTTATAGCTGTTTTTTCGTGAAAATGAATGCTTTATTTTGAAAAATATAGTCAACAATATGTCACCAAAAGTAATGTCCATCGCTAGCCACTCCTTTTCCCCATTTTTCTGGCAACATTTTAATTCCACGCCAGAAAAACGGCACATCTTTTGAGGCTATCGATGAGTGAGAGCATTTTTTGGTATCTTCATAAGAATGGAACTGCTGCTCAGCCAGGCCATGTACCGTCGATCGTAACAAGTGATAATCGGAAGAAGCAACGTCTGATGAATACGGCAGATGGGGTAGGACTTCCCATTTAACCGTTTCCAAGTAGGTTTTCACCGATTTTGCAACATGTGGCCGAGCGTTGTCATGCTGCAAAATCACTTTGTCGTGTCTCTGCTCGTACAGCGGCCGTATTTCCTTCAATTCTCGGCTCAAACGCATCAATTATAGTCGATAGCGATCTCCCGTGATGGTTTCGTTCGGTTTGAGCAGCTTATAATAATCTACACCCACTTGATCCCACCAAATGCAGAGCACAAGCTTGGAACCATGGATATTCGACTTTGCCGACGAAATTGATGCATGAGCGGGCGTACCCCACGATTTTCTACGCTTAGAGTTATCGTAGTGTATCCATTTTTCATCGCGAGTCACGATACGATGCAGCAAACCTTTCCTTTTCTGCCGTTAAAGCAGCTGTTCACACGTGAAAAGACGCCGTTCGACGTCTCTTGGCTTCAAGTCGTACGGCACCCAATGTCCTTGCTTTTGAATAATTCCTAATGCTTTCAAACGTTTGGAAACTGTTGTTTGATCAACCCCTAATGATTCTGCAAGTTCAGCTAACGCCTGACATGAGTCTCCATGAAGTAATGCCTCCAATTCTTCGTCTTTAAACTTTTTCGGTACGATAGAGCGTTCATCATCCTCAACATCAAAATCATTATTTTTGAAGCGTCTAAACCAATCTTTGCATGTTGTTTCCGACAGAGCATGATCGCCGTAAATCTCAACAAGAATTCTGTGTGCTGCAGCTGCAGATTAAAAAAAAAAAAAAAGTAGTGCAGTAAAATTCCCAGCAAATACTCTTTTTTTGGCACGAAATTTGACATGTTGTAAATTGTCACTATAAAATTTCAACACTATGAAAAAAAAAAGTTGTTTACACTTCGGCGAAATGACATAGGTGTACTGAATTTCGAGCTAGCTTATAGTACTTCTTTATAGATGCGTTACCATCTTAAACTACATGCACGCAATTCTGTTAACGCCATTTGTTGCAAAACAGCAAGAACCTATTCAACGTCCCAATATATATATTTTATATATTTTTTATCACTTTAAAAAACAACGCACGCGTGAACATGAAAAATCCAGATTACTCTTTCATCGTACTGTGGACCTCTCGCCTCCGAGCACATACCTCTTGACGATCCTACAACACCTCGTGGACCTTCCACACGCATAAAACACACACACCCACACACACATACACACATGTTCGCCCAAATTCTCAGGGACGACGCTTTCCCATCTGCTTTTCGTCGGCGTCACCCCGTTCGTACGAAACGGCCATTTTCCTTGCGACTCCTGTGAGACACCAAGAATTGTACGTATGTGTCATGGACTCCCTCAGGACTTTATATACGTGAGTTCATTACTATCCACACACACACACACACACACATACATATCAAAAGGCGCAGTAGCGCCGTGATGCCATGTAATTAAAAATATATATATACATATATGTACACATGCATATTCGAAACAAAAAGGTATCTTCAAGTTCTAGCAACTCGGCCTTGTCTTCTCTCGTACATTCATTGGTTTCGTAACGCCATCCTAGGGTAACGAGGGTCACTTATAATTAGAGAAAAGTCGCCTTCAATCGAGGAAAAAACCCCAAGGGATTTTCCTATGGCGCGATATGAGTATTTTTTCGGTCTTGTTTGGGTTTAATTCAATTGGAATTGGATCGACAGATGTTGAGCGCGAGCTCGATGACTCATAGGATGTTCTGACTAAACTGCCAAAAAAAATATTTAATTTAAATAGGATCTATTCAAATCAAATAGGTTTTTTCCTTGTCTCACGGCCTACTACGATCCTATTTGTTTCACGTATATTTTGTTGTTTGTTCATGCTATTCTTTTTAACTGTTGAATATATTGAAATTAAATAAATAAAAATAAGATTCAAATATAAAAAATAAAAATAAAACACGATATATCGGATGAATACGAGAAAGGAATATAGATTCATGACATAAAAGTGCAGTGAAAAAGAGTTAAATTATTTTTCTTTGTTTTTTACTAACAAGGCTGGTATTTGGAAAAAAGAAAGGTATCGTCGTGCCTTTTATTAACAGGCGCAACGATTTATCTATAGAAAGACCCTTTTTCTCAATTGCAAAATGTTACAACAGTCTTCTAATGAAAACAAAGCCATGAGATTTTTGAGAGTCTGAATCGTGTACCATTTTTTCGTCCATCTCTTTTGTCTTATACAACCAGATGAAACCAAATTACAGATTTATTAGGAATAAATAAAATATTTAGTTATTGAACGATATTAAATGGATCTTGTTTCGAATAAATAAATATATTTAAAATAAATAATTTTAATCATGGAATGCAATAGGAAAGATTTGATTTCACGAAAAATCTAGTTGATTCAAATTTCAAAAAAATCAAACAGACGCGTCTAGTTAATATCAAAAGACTTTTTCTGTCAGTGGAGGCTGACCCTCATTGTCCACAGAGTGCGATTATCAGCTGCTAGTACGTAGAGCCGGTAACTTTCTCGAATTTCCCGTGACTTTGGACATCTTTCTTTGTCTCTCTCCGGCTCTCTGTCTGTCTGTCTCTCTCTGACTCTCTCCTCTCTCTCATTCCCCGACATCTTCAACATTTTCCTCTCTCCTGCAATTTTCTCGCTCGAACTCTCATCCCCTATTTCGTTTCTTCCTCCACGCAAATACCACCCCCCCCCCCCCCGCCCCTATGTGCTTCGCTCTCCTTCTCCCGCACACACACGCACACACACGCACCCACACACACACACACACACACACACACACACACACACACACACACACACACACACACACACACACACACACACACACACACACACACGCACACAGTGGTAGAGCATCGGCGGGAATTCCTTCGCCAAAGAGTCTCACTGTGCGCTTGGCTATAAAATAATAGCCCGAGAGGTTCTTCATAGTCGAACCCTTCGTAGCGCGCAATAGGGAAGGAATGAGAAACGGCAGGGCGGGCGGCAGAGGAAAGGAGAAGGCTGTGAAAGGGTCGAGAGGGCTCAAGGGGGGTTTGGAAAACGTACGGAGGAATATATGGCCACGAGAGAGCCCTCCCGGACCACCAAGTATTTTCATGAATAATTTCGCGGATACGGAACGTCCCAAGGGCGGAAAAGAGAGCCCAAGGATATGCGGGAAACCAATTTATGAATTCATTTAATTATCTGTTGGTTTTATTTTTATTTTTTTAAGTTCTCATCAAATTTTCGTCCTCCAAGAATACTCGAGCGTTACACGAACAAATGTTAGGGTAGTTCCCACGCAAAGGGCACACTGGACAAAATTTATAAAAATTTATGGCGAATGAACATAGAACTGCAATTTCTAAATGTTTGTGAAATTTCAAAGAACTTTATCGTGTCTAGCTCGAGACATTTCGTACCAAGATTGGCAAATTTTTATGTATTGCCGAATAGAAATTGTATCAAATGAGGAAACGTACCCTCGGCCTTTTTGTATTGCGAGCAAACGCGTCGTTAAATTTTCATGAAAAAAAAAACACATGGGAGCAGAGGAATATTATCCAGATGAGGTTAAAAAAAATGAAATTATTGACCGTGTTGTAGCCGAAATGAAATCACGAAAGTGATGTAATTTGAACAAAGGCCAGCCACGTTAATGGACCTGCATTAGATCGGGGCCCAAAAACAAATCGATTTTCAATATTTGTTTCTGGTGCAAGTATTTGAATGACGACGTCGAGATTTTATACACAATTAATGCATAGTCTTGCCAAGTTTGAGTTTCTTTTTAATTGAAAAATATTGATAAACAGAGAAGTTATTATTATTTAAATAGACTGCCGCCGTACACTGAGAGAATTAAATGTTAAAAATTACCGTGCAGTAACGGTAACCAGATGACAACCCCGAAACTTCGCTTATTATTATTGAGTAAAACACAGATATTCACGAAAATAAAATAAAATTTCTACTTCAGATAGAAAATTTTACCAGATTTTCTAGTAAATTTTGATGTGTAACAAAATACGCAAAACTTAAATTAAATAAATATATAATATCAGCGAAATTTTACTGTGCATTTTATTATTTTATGCCTTTCAAAAATGTCTATAAAAAAGTATCGTCTTTATAACAGTTATTTTAAGATTTATTATAAAATTTAATGAGTGTTATAGGAAAATGTATTGTGCTCTCGGTAAAAATTATCGTGCGCGCTACCCTTCTTCTATAGTAAAATTTTAGCTACGTATTTGAAATTTTCTGTAACGTGAGTTAAAAAAAACTTGTCGCATACGAATTATTATGCTTTTCTCACTTGTCACCTCATTGTAATATATCACGGTAATTTTTACCGTGAAATTCACGACAAAAATTACTTTTTAATTCTCTCCGTGTAGCTGCATGGCCAATCAGTGTAGGTGGTTTTGGAAACTAGAGTCATCGGATATGTAAAATAAAAAATGTACTTTTAGTACAGTAATAAAACTATTGTATGACCGGATACTTTTTTTAAATGTTGATAATTACGAAAACAGCAAGCTTTAAAAGAAAGTTCAATTTTCGAATTAAAAAATCAACTTTAACCCTAAGTGATAACACTGAGTAGAATCAACCCGTCGATCAACTTCTGGCGTAAATATATAATAGTTCCCGGCTTCGAATGAGATTGTATTCACCATCTTACTTGGAGTTCGAAGTATCCTCATACCATAAAATCGACCCTCTTCACATGTCGGAATAAATACCTTTTTTGAAACGCACACTAAGCTACTATTTTTTCCCTAAAAGCAGCATATCTAAGGAGTATCACGTCCAAATTTTAGGTAAAAATGTTGAAAATTCACGGAACTATGATTTTTTGAGCGAAAAAGTGTCTTTTTTTGCGTTTTTACCTCTTTATGAATTTTTTTTTTAACATGTCACCATTTTATTTCTTATAAAAAAATTTTTCGTACATCATCTAGAAAGTCCAAAGCATGTTCCGTAATTTGTTGAACCACTTCGGACGGATAGTTTGGTCGCAATACTTTTTTTGAAAACTAACTTGGTAGAATCGACCCAGTGTGACCAAGAAGGGTTAATAAGTTGTTATTAACAAATGAATACATATATTTGTTTAATCGTCCAGTCGCGCGATAGAAAATGTTATAAACTATGCTCTGTGCGAATTTGAAGTGAATCGGACGGATAGATTTTGAGATACGACTTGCACCGTTTCATGAAACATAGTTTCAAGAAAAAAAAAAAACGGGTAAATCGCATCGGGGCGATTCGCCGTAGCGCAGTGAGCGATCTGACCCTTCAAAAAATTCATGAATTGATACATTTTTGGAATTTTTACAAAATCTCTGCTCCGGATTAAATTATAAACCCTAGGTCATAAAAGTATCCGATAAAATTTGTTTTTTTTTTTTTCGAAATTCCACACTTCTCCAGAGAATATTTTATAAAAGACGGCAGTATCCGTATGGACAATTTTCCATGAGTAGCAACGATCCAAGAATAGACTCAATCAAAAGTTCAACTCTCCCTACATATTTTGCCATATTTCGCGAGGAAAACTTTTTAACACAATTGTAAAACGACACAACTACTTTGATGGACATCGATTTCCTTTTTTTTTTCTTCTTTCCTAATCACATAGTAAAATTCGAGTCCGATAAGAGTTGGACTTTGAAATGTTGACAAGCGCGCTCCAATTCCTTCTCTTCGAGAAAATAAAAACTCGCCGGCTCTACACGCCAAGAACGGACACAAGATTTGTGCGGGCGGAGGGCTGAGAGCCTCAAAAGGTTAAATTAAGTTTGGCTAGCTTGTAATCTCGCCCTCTCTCTCTCTCTCTCTCTCTCTCTCTCTCATTCGCTCAACTTGCTCCCTCAATCTTTCCATCTCTGTCACTCTATTTACAGTGTATGTAGATAGGATTTTCCGTTTGTACAGACTCTGGGCGAGTTGTTCTACCAAAATCGCTAATTTAGCATCCCCCAACTTACGTATATATACCACTCCGGAGTTTCACTTTGATCCATCTCGATTACGCTGTCGACTATATATTTCGGCACGTGTTTGTATTTAGACTGCACAGGCGATGAAAGGTACATATATCTTTGAAACCAAAGGGTGTGTACGCAATCAAAGGGGTGAGTTTTGCTCACGGATTTCTTAGCTATTGGCACTTATAGGCACATACATATAAAATTAATACAAATAAATGTTCCGTTTTACTGTACTAAAATGTTCGGTTTTACTCTTACTAAATGTTCGATTATGTTACACATAATTATTCTTATACATAATTATGTTATTCCGAATACTCGGAATAATCAAATATTTCAAAGATTCATGTCAATGTTTCGTTGATCCAAGTGATTTTCATTTCTCTGGCTACGTGATGTCGATTAAGGGGCTATTCTACTGTGATGGCTCAAATAAGCTATTTTTAATAATTCTTCTTTTTGAAAACTGTTGCATGTTTCGGTACAAACTTTTCGCTCAAAGTTACACTCTTTAGAATAGACAACAATCTTTTTTGTTGTATATAAATGGATATTTATTTAATAATTGATAATCGTGTAAAGGCGTGAAAAAAAAAAGTATGTCGCTGGCGATGATGTTTTGCGCACTCCAGGTAATCTGAAGCAAAAAATTCTGTACGAGTGTCGCTATTGCCCGAACTAGAATTATTATTTTATATTGCAAAATAACAATATGGCATCGTTTTTTGCAAAAGTGTTCGATAAACACGTTTTTTTTTCGTCATAATTCGGGCGAAAGTATAAGTAAAAATAAGTATTTTTTAATAATTCTAATTCGGGCGATAGCGACACTCATACAGGTTAAGAATCTTTGTAAATTTTTCGTTTTAGATTACCTGGAGTCCGCAAATCATCAACGCTAGCGACATACTTTTTTTCATGCCTTTGATTATAATTTGTTCAATAAATATACATTTATATGCAACAAAAAATATTGTTTTCTATTCTGTAAAAGTTTACTTTTAAGCGAAAAAAAAGTTTGTAACGATACATGCAACAGTTAAAAAAAAAAAATTATCAAAAATCGCTTATTTTTTAAGCCATCACAGTAGAATAGCCCCTTAAGGCCTTAGGCTACTCTAGAGGCAAAAAAAGGTATATTTTGTGATTTTTTTCAGCGAAACCATAAAATAAATCGGAATTACAAACTAGGGGTTTTATTATACACGTAATTGACTATACAAAATTATTTTTTTCACAGCGATACATGTCAAAATGGCGACTGTGCAGCATTTTTCCGATGACGCCTTTATTTCTGGAAGGTCAACGGCCAGACCAACACCTCCTATAATTTTTGAGTTATGATGAGACACTAAAGTTTTTTCGATTATATACAGGGTGGACCACGCAACGTGTGCACCTCTTTTACGACCAAAATATGCGTTGCACAAAAAAATGTTTTATACAAAAGTTACATGGTTTATAAGGCTACACTATGTGGTGCATTAATTTTTTTTTATAGGCGGAGGCGCTTCGAAGATTTGAAGGTCAACTTTATTTTTTCAAATGGAATGCTATATTTTTTATAGCGTAATATGATAGAGTATCGAATTCTGAGTAAAAAAGTATAGACCTTTATTAGCCCTAGAGTTAATAGCTAACGAGTAATTTCACTTTATTACTTTAAAATTTTCTTCACGTAATATCAAGTATTAATATCAAGTATTATTTTCTTTGATTCAGAAGCTCATTAAATGGAATTTCACAAATTTTAAATTTCTATTCTTTCATTTTCAACAGATAGATTCAGGTGTAATTCGCTTCCAAAAGTTTTTTTTTACTTGGGCGAAATATTACGATTTTTCAAGGAAAACTTTTTTTTTTTTCATTGAAATAACGTCTAGGCATAAATATAATTATTAATATATTCGAAACCAATTTACATAAAATTATCATGGTTAAAAGTGAGAAAATGAATTTCACTATACTTTTGGCAGTGACGATATCTACCATACATCCTTAATTCGTAGGTCTTACGACCTGGATCTTGACTACGCAAAGCACCATTTTTTCTCTTTATCTTTGCGATTGAATTAATTAAATAAAAAATTAATTAATTCCCCGTCGCCTTTAATATGATAGCCCAAAAATAGATATGTGGAAAAATGGCAACTACGTGTTATATCTTTTCTCGTGATTTTATATTTTCGCACAACACGACGGATGTAAAAAAGAACCTCAACTCCCTAGCGTTATAAAAAGTGAGCAGTGTATATGTTCATGAATGTATACATATATATATATATATATATATATACATATATAAGCACATACATATAAATATACTCTCTTTTATGCAGAAAATTATACGTGATCTCGATGTATGCTCGAGGTTTACATTACTGCTAGATCTCTACCGCATACAACGCCATTTTTTCTTTTCATCTTCGAATTTCAATCAATTGAACCAAAAAAAAAATATTAAAAAATTAAAATAAATCAATTTCCCGCTGCCTTTGATACGATAACCCAATTATAGACACATTGAAAAATCTTCCCCCACGTGTAATGTCGGTGCTCGAAAATTTATATTTTTTCCATAACCCAAACACGAACGTCAGTTAACTCATGAAAGAATAAACAAAATGGGCCGTCATCCACGTATGTACCTACGTTGATTCATAACGATCAAATAATCCGGAAAGCAGATCGAAGAGCGGTGGCGTGGTGGATGGGAAGGGGGGGGGGGGGAGGGCAAAAACGAGCCACGGGAATAAGACCAACAAGTGATCATTAATACCCTAATTAGTAATTGACGTCGATTATTTGATGCACACGGCGATGACGTTTCACTCGGATAGCTCTGAAACAACCCTCGATGTTAATCCCTGCGGCGTGGTGAATAAATACGCGGAAGCGTGAGCAAAGCAAAGATTATCGCACGAATGTGCGTGTAATGATTTCGCTTGCTCTTGATTATGGTAACGCGCTATTGCCCAGCTAATGAGGGAAGTCCGCGCGGCAGAGCCGCTACTTAGTTTGTGCTTTTCTGGGACGATTTGAATCCACTCGTATATATGGGAAATTCTTTCTTGCTATTTTTTCAAGAGAAAGATAGCGTGCCAAAATAGCGGTTATAACGGACTGGGGTTACTTAAAAATGAATAATACACACGAGGGAAAATGATACACGGAGAGAATTAAAAAAGTAATTTTTGTCGTGAATTTCACGGTAAAAATTACCGTGATATATTGCAATGTGGTGACAAGTGAGAAAAGCATAATAATTCGTATGCGACAAGTTTTTTTTAAACTCAGGTTACAGAAAATTTCAAATACGTAGCTAAAAATTTTACTATACAAGAAGGGTAGCGCGCACGATAATTTTTACCGAGAGCACAATACGTTTTCCTATAACACTCATTAAATTTTATAATAAATCTTAAAATAACTGTTATAAAGACGATACTTTTTTATAGACATTTTTGAAAGGCATAAAATAATAAAATGCACCGTAAAATTTCGCTGATATTATATATTTTTTAAATTTAAGTTTTGCGTATTTTGTTACACATCAAAATTTACTAGAAAATCTGGTAAAATTTTCTATCTGAAGAAGAAATTTTATTTTATTTTCGTGAAAAATCTGTGTTTTACTCAGTAATAATAAGCGAAGTTTCAGGGTTGTCATCTGGTTACCGTTACTGCACGGTAATTTTTAACATTTAATTCTCTCCGTGTACATTAACATTTCTATCGTCAATTGATTAATAACTCATTTTTGTCTAAGCGAACAAAGAATGTAATTAATTTTAGACAATTATTTTCCTGATTCTTCAATGCGAAGTCCCTAAATGTGAATATTTTTTTTTCGGATGACACTATTGGGATGGCGTGATCGGAATTTTACACATAGTACACAGTCTTGCAAGGTTTAAGTTTTTTATAAATTGAAAAATATTCGTAAACAATGAAGTTATTATTACTTAAAACGAAGTGCCGCCTTTGCTGCATGGCCAATCGGTGTAGGTGGTTCTGGCAACTAGAGTGATCTGAAATGGAAAATAAAAAATGTACTTTTAGTACAATAATAAAAACTCCTCATGACTGGACACTTTTTTTTGAAATTTTCGATGATTACGAAAATGGCAAGCTGTAGAAGAAAAATTCGATATTCGACAAAAAAAAAATAACTTCAATCATTTGTTATGGGATAAAGATATCAAAAAATGTTATAAGG